>JAQMCX010000050.1:21518427-21541009 GCA_029814765.1 Acanthurus leucopareius | reverse complement strand
GTGTGTGTGTGTGTGTGTGTGTGTGTGTGTGTGTGTGTGTGTGTGTGTAATGACACTAAATATTGACCTGGCAAACATTTTCAGGCTGTTTTTAAAACAATTCAAAATGACACCTGGCATAAAATCAACATGAGGCACATTATCATCATCAGTCCATTAATTCACAAATTCTAGGACATCAAATAAATCATTTTATGATTAAATAGTCTGTCAATTATTTTATTGATACATAAATGTATCATTGGTTCATTAAAGGTCAGAAATAGTCCATTTTCACCACAATGAACTCCAAAAACTCATGGATTTTCAGTTAAATGCCATAAAAAATTAAGAAAAATTACAAACATTTACATTTCAGAAACTTTAGGGATGTTTTTGATGATCAAAAGTCCATTTGATTGTCTGTTGCTGTCAAATTCATGATAACTGCTTTGCCCTTACAACAGCTTTTAACACATGCAAATTAATAGCTTTTGGGAAGATTAGCGCTTTTGCAAGTTACATGAGAAGATCAGCACTAAAGAACTGTATTGATCAGATCATTTAACTATTAGCAAGACAGCGAGGAAGTTTAATTTTTTTAAAAATTGAGCTTTTCCTGCAGGATTAAAATGTTGCCTATAAACATGCTCACATCTTAAATGTACTGGTAAACAAACATTAGCTAAAATATGATTTTAGTTTGACTCTGTGTAAAGGCAGCCTTCAGTTTATGAGAATAATAATATGTATAGATAATAATTGGAATTATGCTCATGATAAAGTCGCACATTTTCTCATGTCAGGGAGCAGCTCTTATGCCTTTTTATTCTATTTTAGTTTCAGGTCAGTCGTCATTTGGCTTCCGTCTTGTCTTGGACGTGTCCACGCTTTTTATCTGCTTATTTATTTATTGTTTCTTTACTGCTGAAAAATGTTAAAGCTATTTTTTTCTTTTTTTTTTACCAAAGCATTACAGTCAAACTGCAGCACTTCCATACAAAACTGAGCAGCTGTTGTGGATGGTTTTAAGTTTTGCCTTGTTGTTCTTGTTGCATTGTTTACCTTTGAACCACCTTTCACACCTGAAATCTCCAGTCACTGCAGCAGAATCATGCTGAAGAATGTAAAGAGTAAGACATCCTACTTTTAAAGTAAAAAAAAAAAGAAAAAGACAACAGTTGGATAAAGTTATTCTCTGAATCATAACTCATGTCTGGAAATTTGTTTCACCTGCATTGACTCTCAGATATCCAAAGTAAGGATTCTCGTACTCTGTGTGTGGTTGTGAAATGTGATCCTGAAGTATTACAAGTTTATTTATTATACAAATAAAAACTACAGATACATTATCATGCGTCTCCTGAAAATTTATTCCACACTCATGTCCTTTATGAGCTGAGCTGTAAGAGATTGTAGGTGATGTTGCATCAAAACACACACAGCTGAGGTGAACAAAAGTGCTATTTATTTAAACTGTAGTCACATATTTTGAATTTTGTCTACAAAACAGACAGAATCACTGAACGCATGAACAAGGTGGTCATTCATGCTGAGATAAAGTTTCAATCTGGTCCTTTTACAATGATTGTGATCTAAGTTAGAAATCTTTGGTCTTTTGCAGGAATGCTAAACTGACATGGTCCAGAAAAAGAAACAATGATCAACTTTATCAGCGAAAATGATCCTGAGTTGCATAGATTCACACATGAATTTAGAATCTAGAAGAAGGACACTTTATTTCTAGCCAGCAGACATTTGCTAATATATCGCAAAGGCTTTGGTGATCAATAAGCCTGGAAAAACATTCAGAAGACGTGGAGAGTGTTTTCTTCAGCATCTTTTAAGCAAAAAACTTCTGAAATCATTTTATCAGAAACTCACGACACGTCACGTAAAAGGCAGAAACATCCTTCAAGATCCTTCTGAGCTCAAGGTGACAAAACAAGGAGATTTTCATAAATGAGGCCGACGTCAACCTCTGATTTAATCACTGATGAACTTCACACACTCATCTTTATGTTTAACTTCACTTTTCCGACTTCTAAAACGACTTTCGTCAAGTTTAGAGACTGGAAAACTTTTTAAAGTCGTCCTTGACTGTTTATACTTTGAATTACATCTAGGAAGGATTTACATCCTCACAAGCCCAAACATATACTGTACTGTATATAAATATATGTAGTGCTTTTCTACTTGCCCACTTTCCTGAATAACAATTCTTGGAAGGTGGAGAGAGCTCTCTGTCTTTTGATTTTTTTCTTATAGTTGGCATTTTAAACGAGGCACCATAAAAAGGCACAGTGAGACGACAGAAGGCACAAAATCCTCCGGGGGGAGAAACAGGAGACACAAAGGCAGAAATTCTCCAGTCTGCTCCCAAGAGGACACTAAGAGGATGTTTGGGAATAATATATTAATTTTAGATAATGCGATTTAGAGTCAGAGACGTCAAGTGAGCTCCGTCTGCCTGGTTTGTGGAAGCAGAAGAGCCACTATGCCTCCGGTCAGCAGCAGACCTGAGACCAGCAGCACCGGTACGGCACAGTTCGTGTCCACCAGCTTTCCGAACACCATGTTTCCCATGATCGCTGCTATTCGAGCCACTCCTGTGAAGAAACCGAGAGCCGAGGACCTGAAAGAAGGAGAGAAGAAACACCTGGATGTGAGCAGCTCTGGGTACGATTACTAAGTACAAAGCACCACCTGAGCCCAAAACTGAAGAGTCCTGCTGATCTGAGGATTTTCTCCTGTGACAAGATGAATTATAAACCCTCTACATGATGGTTGCATTGTGTGCTATCTGTTATGTTTCTGTCCTGTTTTTCAAGCTGTACAAAGCACAGAAAATAGTTTATTTTGAAGGGAATTAAATAAAGTTCAGTACCTCCATTGAGGCTAAATAAGAACAATCTATAATGTAAAGCTTTGTTGTGTTTTTGGATGAGCAGGGTGTCGTTTTTTCTGCAGCTATAAAGTCAGATGAAATTTAAAATGTTTGAAGGCATAAAATTTAAATTATCAGATGATATTTTGAAAGGATTTGCAGAAACTCCGCTTCAGTTGAGTTTTAGGAGTAGAGATACCTCAGCTGTGTTGGGTAGAGCTCCGTTCCCACCACGTCCAGAGCGTTCCAGGTGATCACCGAGACGCCGCTGAAGATGCAGGACAGGACCAGACTCTGGACTTTGGTCTGAACCATGTAGATGAGGAAGACACTCAGACTGGAAACCATCAAACTGGCAGCTGGAGAGACAACAAAGAGGTGAGACAGCATTCAGAGAGTTAAACTTGCAGGTTATTCAGGTGGACACATGATGGCAGCAGGACCACGAGGTTTCTGGCCTAATCGCTCCTCTCTCTCTGTTAACGTAACAGGAGTCAGTTTATCAGCTGCATGTAGTTAATGTTTGGGATAAATGCTGGTAATTAAAGAACTCCCATTCATGATGTGGACAAAGTATTTTAAAATTCAACAGCATCACAAAGGACAGCCTCAAACAACAAACCATAAAGTTGATATCGCTCATCATTAAAACAGTTATAAAAAAATCTGAACAACTGAATATGTTTTGCTGGGTGCTTAATATGTCTGTGGATCAATAAAAGAGACCAAAGGATCATTTAATTGGATAATAAGACTTCCACATTTTAAAAACAACTTTCCTGCCAAGTTTTGAAACAGACTTAACACAACTAAAATATAATTATTGACAGGAGACTCACAAAGTAGAGCTTTTCCTCCGATGCTGTCCATCATGAGAATCGTGAAGATGTTTCCTGGTAAGTTTGATGCAGCGATGATGAAACCCTCCATGTAAACTGTCAGGCGAGGGACAGATTGAGGAGGTTTAATGGATGACAGTGAGAAGAAATATTCATTCTGCAGAAACTGTCACTGCAGAAACACACCTGCTGTCTTGACCGGGTAGCAGCTCTGGTTGTGGAGCAGAGATGGGATGGACGCGTTGGCGCAGGGCGAGCCGCCGTCCTCAATCCTCTTAAATAGCTCTGGGAACCACATCCACAGCCCGTAGTAACTATACACACACACACACACACACATACGCACCCAGATTTTAAGTACATGTGTTACAATAGAGGTCAGAGTTGAAAGCTTTTGGTCTCGCAGTGCTGCAGTAGTGTGGAGTGAAGCTGGATAAACATCATTTTGAGCCGTTTCTTTCAGTTATGAAGCAGGATTTCTGGTCGCTGAAGATAATATATTTGCAACAGTTACCCGACTTTTTACACAACCCTGACTGCTAAAGATAAAGTCTGTATGTAGATGTTCAGATTTCTCACCCAAAGGAGATGCAGTAGAAGATGATGAGCAGGACGATGCTCCTGGATCTGAGCTGATCTTTAAATATCTGCTTGATGGGCACCAAGCCCTGCAAGTCCAGCAAAAGAAATTATTAATAACTACGTTGACATAAAGGGAAAAAATAATTAATTAACTCCACAGGAGCGAATAAAAATCTATTTTAACGACTACTTGACAACCTACATCCTGCATGTTAAAGCTCTTAGATCTTATTTCTTCAGTTTAGTGCTTACATGCGACATATTTTTAAATTAACTTGTTAAATCCAACAAACACACAGACAGAAAAACAATTTATTCTAAATCAACAACTATTTTGAAGTGGTTCATTAAAATCTGATCATTTTTCAAGCACAAGGTTCCCAAAAAGGAAGAAAAAAACCCAAAACGAAACCCTAAAACGCAAAGTTTATGCTTTTCTCTGGTTTGTATTTAAGTTGTCAGAGTATCTTTGAACTTTGGACTGTTGTTGTAACCAAGCAAGACATCTGAAGACTTCATTTGGACTTTTAATGGACATATTTTACTATTTAATGACATTTACCTTTTTCAAAATATGGCAAAGCTTTCCCGTGTGTTTTCCCTGAGTTCCGGTCTCCTCAGGTTCCTCGCTCTGCTTGGAGCCGATGCACAAACCAAATTCCTTTAACAAAGTTCAAAATGAGAGTCTTTACAAGGCGAGTTATCACACAGAAACACATGATACCATACTATCACTGTACGTTGCTCATGGTAAAGATGCTGCTGTCTTTGTGGTTCTTCAGTTCAATAATTTTTGATTTTATCTGTTTTTTAATTCATTTTGTACTTAATTAAAAAAAAACATTCATGTGTTTTAACACTGTCAAATTAAGTTAAACACATTAAATGTGTACAAATGATTGTAATAAATCATAGAAGCATATGAAAACATCATTTAGTTCGTACCGGAAAGTCTTTTCCTTTTCCCCACGTGTTCAGCTTAAACATCACTCGGAAAACCTGGATCGCCTCTTTCTCTCGGCCAGCCTAACGAAGACAGGACAAAATCTTTTAAGCAGCTCTGAAGAAAAAAAGCAGTCCATTAAGAAGCATATTAGTCTGGCTTTTAAATACCTCCATGAGAAACTTGGGGCTCTCGGGCATGAGCAGCCTGAAGAGGAGGGCTGAGGTGAGGCTGGGGACCGAGCAGAGCACCACAAAGAGTCTCCAGCTCTGAAAGGTCAGTGATCCCAAATAAAAAAGTAACCAGGTTTTTGGGATCACCAGCCAGGCCAGACCTGCAGACAGAAACACACAGACAGTCAATAAAAAACTAACATGCCAATATGTAGAATAATGCATAGCAAATGTTAGCATGTGACTAAGTTTTTCATAAAACAATGGTGATGACACTTTGATTTTTTATTATAAACGCAAGTTTTCTATCCTGCAACACAGATAATTTTTTAATTTCCCACCTGCAGCCAGGATGTTTCCGGCCATCCAGAAGGTGGCCAGAGCGCTGATCATCGCTCCTCTCCTCAGACGGGGCATGAACTCTGAGAAGTAGGAGAAGATGACAGGGACCGACCCTCCAACCCTGCAGAGGAGACGACAACAGATTGTAATCAGATGACTGTTTACTTATGAGAGATCACTGGTGGGTCTAATGAGGACATGCTGAGTAAATATCAAACTTTTAAACAGCTCATTACTGCTAATTAGCTTGGCTTGTAATTTGCACACATGGAAATAATTGAAACATTTCTCTGATTTTCTTTCTAAATATGCTCTTCATCAATCATCATCCAGGTTTGCAGGGATCAAAACAATGATTGTGTAGTTATATTCAGCTCTCCCTGAGCTCTGAAACAAACAGTATGTGGCTGACTGTCAGCTTTATGACTTTCCTGGAATGATAAATGTAAAAATATGCAAATCATGTGCTTACCCGATGCCGCTGATGAACCTCAGCAGCAGGAAGAGCCAGAACCATGGAGCAAAGCTGGCTATACCTCCAAACACCCCGTTGACTGCCAGGGACACAATCAAGACCCTGCGGCGCCCCCTCTGGTCAGCCAAGTATCCCCACAAGTAGCCGCCCACCATCATTCCTAGAAAACAGGAACGTGACTCTTAACAATACAACAAAGACTCATTTGTTTTTCAAAGTAAGGTGTGTTCTGTCCTGCCAGTGTGAGCATGTTAGCATGTTAACATTAGCATTCAGCCCAAAGCATTGTTGTGCCAGAGTCCAGCCTCGCAGAACCGCCAAAATGGCTGTAGACTAGTCATTTTCCCTTTTTTTGTTAATATATCAAGTCCATTAGATAGTTGAGGCTAATTTTATATTTGTTCAGACTTTGGCTACAGAGAAGATTTAGGACTTTTTCAACCAAAACCATTCATCCATTATCAGAATAAATGCTGATTAATTTTCTGTCTATCAGCCAAAGGTCATTCATGAGAAGAGATTTATTAAATATTTATGATTTACCAAGGAAGATGCTGGCAGTCAGCAGCCCCATGTCTGAGGAGCTCAGCAGAAGATCACAGCGCGCCGTTGGCAGCAGAAAAGACACACAGAGAATCTCCACGGCATCGCTGGCATTGGCCCACCCACAAACAACCAACAGCAGCCAGTGGAAAAAGCCAAAACCTAAAAAGGAAAGCAGAGAAAAGAGAGAACTTATCTGTTAAAGAATCATCTCATGTCCATGTTTGTTTTGGAAATATTTAATTGTTGCCCAATTGGTTAATTTGCTCTAAAAATAATGTTGCAGAGGGGAGGCGTTATTCTGCAGCTGTGTTTTCACCTGTCGGGAACAGAAATCCCTTCTTTCTCAGACCAGGTAAGTGATGCAAATCTCAACAGGCCAAAGTCAGTTAAATCCTCAAAACTGGATTTTAACAACAGTTTTCTTTGTTTTGTTTTTTTCTGACAAAACAAGATTTTTCAGCCTTAAAAAGCGACACCATCAAACTTGCCTGCTTCCTCTACTGCTTCCTCATATGTTAATCTTCTCTGTGTTCCCTCTCCAGCGTCAGGTGTGACATTTGACGACCTCCTGTCAAAAATGATTTCCCCTGGAAAGCAGAAACAAACACACAGCCAGTTCAAGTGGAATGATAAAAGCAAATAATTGAGGTATTTTATATATGAAACCTGTAACAGTTTCACTCTTAAATTAAAAGGCAAGCTTCTAATTCTCACATTTAGGAAGACAGAACCATTCAATGATTGGTATTTTTTGCTTGATTAATTATTTATACAAGTAATGCGTCATCAAAATAGTTACAAGTTGTTTTCTGCTATCTACTAATCCACTGAAAGCCTCAATAGGTAATCAATTAACTATTGCATCAGCACACTGTACTCAGTGGGAACTTTAAGGGCCCACCAGCCAAATTTTGCCTCTAATAAGTTAATCCTACCATGGTCCTGAGTAGCCACAAGGTTTTCAAACTATTGGTGGATGAAGTTTTAAGTTAATATCTTTGGCAAAATACAGATAAATACAACAGTATAAAGAAATACTCCATAACAAATAGGACTCCTGCTCTTTACAACTTGTTTTTTTAACAAAAAAATGGACTGCAAGTGAAAGTACTTGATCTGAAGTTAAATGTCCCCTGTAACTGATATATCAGTACACTGAACATGACACTGTTAGATTGTTCATGTGTGAGCAGCATTTTACTGTTGTTTAAGTGATTATGTTACTTTTGGGTGAGGTGAAGCTGAAGTTGGAGCTACTTTATTCACGTTAGAAAGAATTGATTTAATATTTAGCCATGCTTTATATTTTCATTAGCTTAATTGAGTAAAACTCAATCTGAAAAGTATCTACAAAAAAGTAACTAAAAGGTTTTATACCTCCATCTGAAAAGAAGTTAAGCAGAAGTAGTATAATCTCTCCAGCTAAGCTTGCTGTCTCTCAGAAACTGGAAGTTCTCAAGTAAAGTACAAGTTCATCATGACTGTACTTCAGTGTAATTTTGAAGTAAATGTACTTAGTTACTTTCCACTATTGACAAATTCTTGGGCAGATATTTAGTGTCATGTACAACAAATTGTGTGTCCTAACAGCATGCAAATACAGAGTTTAAGAGGTTTTGGGTACCTGCTAACAAGATAGCAAGAAAGAAAAACATCTGTTTTGAAACACTTGTGATAGATAAGGTGAACTGTGTGTCATAGATAACGAAAGTGAGAATTAATGAGGGATATTTCGTAGCTCGCTGTGTGTCTGTTATGTAAATTAAACATGAATTAAACTGTATTTGACGTTGTTGAAGTGAAGTGATGGAGTTGTTTAATTCCTTACCTTCATCCGAGTCCAGCTCGTTTGGCTTCAGGTGGTTGCCCCCAAGAAGCGGCTCTCGCGCCTCTCTGTCTCCGGTATGCACGTGTCGAGACATCCCCAAAAGTCTGCTGTCTCCACCGTGGACACTGAGCTATGAACAGGTTAGCTCCTCCGCTTTACTGCACCCCTGTCCTGGTCCACATCACTGCCTCAGCTGCTGCTGCTACATCTGCCTCATTCCTACCAAACCCGCTGGCTAGCTAACACTGAAGCTAACCTGACAAGAAGGAGGACCAGGAAGTGAAAAGACAGCGGCGGTTTGCGCGTCCTGAGCGGCTCCTGCAGTCAGTCAGTCCGGCGTGGTGGCACGATCTTACGGTGAAGTACAACCACAACCACGGGTGTGTGTCGGTGCTTACATGAGCCGCCGTTAAACAGCACTTAACGGATACGCCTGGTGGTCCGCGCGGTGCGAGCTAAAGGGGAGCCGTTGACGTTGCCTCCCCTTGTGTTTTAAAGGAGATTGAAGATGGCGACCAGCTCGGAGCGCAGTCCTCCTCCGTTCCCCGACTCCGAGGACCAAGATGTGCTGGACCAAGAAGAAGTCGCAGGCCGAGACAGCGACGAGGACGACGGGGAAGACCTCTTCATGAGCGTAGTACGTTCACATTAAGTTTAAGCTGATTTAACACGAGCTAAGACGCCTCAGGTTTAGCTGACAGCAACTGTCAAACAAGGTACTAGTTAGCTAACGTCAGCAAAGAATGCTAATGAGGTGCTTTTAGCAAAAGTTTTGCGGTTGTGTCGATTTAAATTTCGTTTGTTTTAGCAAAGAGGGAAGAGTCGGAAAATAATGTTGACACAAGCAAGTATCATATGGGGGAGTGCTGACTTAAATAATTTACTCTGACTTATGGGAACAGAATAGTATGGGGGGATTTGAGGTTTGATGAAGCATATTTGTCCTGACTTAACGTTACCCTTCTGCTATCACCATTATTGGCTTCAAACAGTTTGTGGTGATCTTTGACTCTGTTGCAAATGTCCATGGTGATATTGATTTCTTCCGGAAAAGTTGCAGTGTGTATGGCTGTTTAGCAGTGATTTGATCAGGTCGATTAGGAAATAAGAAAACTCAAAATGCACCGTTCATTGTGCACATGTGAATAATGAAATGTGGATGTTTATTTTTACACAGTTATTCCTGCTGTTTCTGAAATTTCCACCCTTCCTGGTTGACTTTCACTAAAATTTTGAGGTTTCCTCCTCAGCAGTTGGGGTGTGCTGACTTTTAGGCCATGCATAGGTGTAGGAAGCAGCTGTCTAATGATAGCAGTCTGCAGAAAATGAAATTTTTGTGGTTTCAGATCGAAAGTTGACAACGAATTTGACGTGAGTCTGCGGTTCATGTTTGACACTGGCTTAAAAAGTAAAAATTTTTTTTTGAATGAGGATTAAAAAAGCTGGCTCGGGTAGCCTCCTGTCATGTGAGTGGGCTGTGGTCACATGGTCAGAACCCGGATGTTTTCCTACAGTCAAAGTTCAGAGGAGAGATTGGAAAGTTGCTGTCTTTGATTTTTCTAACTGCTGCATGGAAAACATTGCTCAGCAGTTGTGGATGTTACATTTAACAGGGCCTGAAGCTGAGGTAATGCTTTGAAACGGACCAGGCAGCAGTCATTTGAGGATTCAGAGTGGCCAAATGCATAAAGGAGTTCAGAAAATTTTTATGTAGAATTATTCAACCAAATAATTATCAAGTACACCCAAAACCTGTTATAAAACATTTACACTCAGTTGCCAGGTTGCTGGGACAAACTTACTGAAGGATTTTTTAAAAGTTTTCTTTAGCCAGGATGATGTCAATACTATGAGGTCAATATTACAATTTAACAGCACTGCAAATTAAAGCCTCCAAACTGACCATCAAGTTGAAATCACACCCCTTTAAAAAGTATATTTACTGAACATTTTAACCTTTAGTAAAATATGACTCATTGCAGGACTGTTGAATTAGACTGCAATAGTTTAACAAGATGTAACTCCTAAACTTGCAAATTTGCAGCTTTGAAGCTGTTTCTGAAACCTGATCAAATGTTACAGTGTGACTATGTGGCTGCATTGCAAGGTGCTGACTTTTTGATTTTCAAGGAATATTTTTGCTATCATTTTTTAAGTAAGCTGGAATTGAATGTTTTGTTGTTGCATGCTCCACAGACAGTCAAGCTTTTAAAAGTGCCATGTAATGGCTCAGCTCAGAATCAAGATGAACAGTGCAATGCAAATAAGATCAAGAGCAAACACCAGCCTGTTGACGCATACATTTAGAGTGACTGTAAGCTGGGAGCCACAGGCTTTATTTGCAGTATGTACGATAGCTCACATTGCAACCAATTCATTTGTTAAAACCTGTTTGATTCCCTTGAGGTCCATTAAGCTTGTAATATCTGGCAAAAAACATTAAAACCCCTCAATCATAATGTGGTTAACTGTGACTGCAGTTGATAAAGTTATGAGAGGTGTGTTTTATAATGATATTACAGTGAAAATACATGTCTGTGATACACTGTTGAATATTTAAAGTTTGATGTTTTTTACTCTTATGCTATGAAAGTTAACAACATTAATTCTGTAATTCTCCATTCTTGGTACAAGAGTTTGTTAGTCTTCGATGAGTAAATGGTAAACAATTTAGAAATTCTTCATGTAGGAAGTATTACTCTAAGGTTGTACTATCAAGTCATATGGAAAATATATTACTGCTTGTAAAAAGGATAAAGCATTAGCTAATAAATCCGTTAGTTGAGCAACATCAAAAGGATTGCAAACTCTTTCTGTAATCATTTTAATCATTTATCAAGCAAAATTCAAGACACTCAATTGTTAAAGCTCTTAAAATATAAAGATTGATAGCTTGTTTTGTTTTTTTTGACATATGTTAACATGAATAATTCAATCTACTGCATTTGGGCTGTTGTCCAGAAAAAAAAAGCAATTATGAGACATCAGCTTGAGCTCAAGAAAATTGTGACGGACTGCCTCCTTTAAAATTTCATGACATGTTGTTGTCCTGATGATTAATCTTAAAATAATTAAAAGATGATCGTCTATTGAAGCCCTGTTTAGATGGTCTTAACAATGATCTTTTTCCCCTTTTTACTTTATCTCTAGAACAACTCTATAGTGACTGAAATGGACCCCACACTGCCACCCTCCAGCCAACCTAGTGAACCCAGTGATGATTTAATGAAGCCTCCCTCCAACTTAATGGATGATCCCTTAATGGACGATCCCTTAATCGAGCCTGTCAGCAGCCAAACAGAAATCAAACCAGCGAGTGAAGTTGTCAGTGAGCCCTCAGATGATTTTGTCGACTTAACAAATAACATAACCGACTCTCCGGATGACTCAGCCACAGTTCAAATTGCCGTTGCAGACGCAGCAAAAGACACAACTGATATCCCTTTAGATGAACCCACAGAGGAATTTGTTGACATATTTGGAAGTGAAACTGAAGCACCAGCAGAGGAAGTTGTGATAGCAGATGTTACTGTGGAACCAGTGACAGATAAAAGTGAAGTAGCCAGCGGTGCTGAAGATCCACCTGGTGATGGAAAAACAGGAAACGATGCTGAAGAGGAAGCAAAAGAAACTTCCACTGCTCCAATTATGGACCTCAGTGTTGATTCGTCAGCCACTAACGAACCACAACCGCTTGACAGCAAAATTGCTGACCCCCTGGTTGACCTCCTTAGTCCTGCTGCACCCGCTAATGATGCCAAAAAGCCAAGCAAGGCAACACTCGATCTATTCGAAGATGAGGGCAGTGACTTGTTCGCAGAGCCACAGCCGATTAAATCTGCCAAGCAGCCGCAGAAAAGCCTCTTTGGTGATCCTGATGAGGATCTGTTCGGTGAGCCGCTGGGAGCCACAGCAAAGAAAACCATCAGGGAAGAGCAGAAGGACAAATCTGTCACAACCAAAGCTGCTGCAGTTGAAAGCAATGTAGGTGGACCCCTGCAAGACAGCAACCCTGCAGAATCTGGGGACATCTTCACCGAGGAAGCCGTCGCCACAGTGCCCGTCATCAAAAACACCAGCGCTGTCAGCCCCAAAACTAATGGAATCCACTCTGAAGAAGAGACCGATATATTTTCTGGTAGGTCCACTGTTTTTCTAATCATGTCACATCACTGGGTTTTTAGAATTCAATGTTCGAATGGGAGCATAAGTGGGAAAAGGAGTGCTCACATAGAGAATATTTGGATTAGTAAGTTAACCCATAAATGAGAGTCACATTGAACATGTGGAACTGAATGTGCATTTTTTTCTGTGTGGCCTTATGGAAAAAATGTGTAAGTTTTCTCGGACGAAGGGTCACTTGCACTCTGTCTGCTAAATGAGACACATGACTTCAGTTTACAAGCATTGGTACACATGTAGTGCGACTGCATTGAACTCAAAGCTGAGAGCAAAAAAAAGAAGTTATTCAGAGTCAACATCTGTGCATAAACTTGTGTAATTGTTTGTGTCTGTTTGGACTCAAAAGCTTTTTTATTGCAGTCGGACAGAAACACCTTCCCCTTAATGATAAAATCCTCACTTGGCTCTTTGATAACCATACAGAAAAAAGTTAGATGCTAAATAGCGTACAATCTAAATCACACCTCTAAAACAGGCGGTGAAGTTCTGCACAAAGTATTAACGGTGCACAAGAGTCCAACACTTGTACATTACAAATTACAAGCCTGCAGCTTGGAGGGAGGTGCAGGTTGGCTGTTAATCACAGCGTTGATGATCTGAGCACCGGCTCTCAAAGTTTCTAGTCTCTAAGTTTCCTTGAGCAGGAAACTAAATCCCAAATGACTTCTGGGAAAAAAGTGTAAGACATTTTATTTTAAAGAATAGAAATGAATGATAATAGATAACAAATAAATAAAACCAGAATACACTAAATATAAGAATCACCTGCCATTAAAGTGACATGTGATAAATTGCTGCTTCTCCCATGATTTTGTTTGTGTGTTTGCATTCAGAACCTGGAAATTTGCCAGTGTTGGCACTTGCCACATCGACTGCTAATACTAATAGTTAGGCCTTTAACAAAGACCAATAACAGGGCCAGGACAGTCCAGGAAGTCAAGTAAATAATGGACGACCCCACACATTTCCATTCAGCATGTAATGACCTTTCCTTGTTGTTTCTTCTCCCTTTCTAACAGAAGCCACAGTGGAGCTTTCTCTCGACAGTCCGCGGGAAAAAAGAAAGGATGTGACGGCCAATCCGTCTGCGTCCGCCCCCTCTGTGTCAGCAGCTGCCAGCCTTACCAAGCCTCAGTCTGCTGCCCTGGAGGAGGTACACACATATCTAACCCCAGAGCGAAATTCACAGTGTGACTGCAACAAAGTAATGACAGAAAAATGTTCAGGGGGTTTTGCTCTGACATTTATTTCTGTTTCAGATTATTGAGAAAGTCAGCTGGTTGTTCCATTTGCATTTTTGGTTAGTTTAGCATCTTACCAGAGCCAGCATTTTAAAAAATATTAATGTACAAATTTTCTCCATAAACTCACAATGCTGCTGCAAGAATATTAAGTTGACATTTAAATAGAAATGAGTAATAACAGCCGATGACTTGATAGTTAATTTTTCACTTTTTATTCAATATTTATTTCAGTTGGAAGAAGAAGAAGAAGAGGAGCTGGAGGACAAATTTGACATCTCTATCTCTGTCAAAGACCCTGAAAAAATAGGTGATGCTTATAAATTGATTCTGTTTTGAATTAATCATGTACATGGGTTTTAATTGATTATATTAATAATAATAATAGTAATATAAAGATTATAAGGCTGCAGATTGGTTTGTGCACTGTAGATGTGATAAAGGAATTCCAGGGGTGGCTTATCATGAGTGATATTAATTAAACATTAAGTATTTTTTTTTTTGTCTCTTTTTTTCACTAAATGTCTCCTTTTTATTGCTATTTCAGGAGATGGGATGAACGCTTACATGGCTTATAAAGTATCCACACAGGTAAAAACTAACCTAATGTTGTTCATCTTTGATGAGGAAGTTGGTACAGTTTCTCATTAAATACGCTAAAAGAGGAACTACTAGTAAGCATATTGTAGAAGAAACGCTGAAACTGTCATGAAAGGCAAACATAAACTAAGTCAGAATTTCAACAGAAGCCTGTTTATTTGAATCAAATCTAACAACCCAAGTGAAGATCATGAACTCTGCATGAACTCTGTTGCAGACTACACTGCCCATGTTCCGCAATAAGACATTTACAGTGAGGCGACGCTTCAGCGACTTCCTCGGCCTCTACGAGAAGCTCTCTGAAAAACATGGACCAAATGGACTCATCGTGCCTCCTCCACCAGAGAAGAACCTCCTGGGTAGGCTGACGGTTTTTTAGTGTTTCCTCTTATGAACTGTACATTTTATGTCCATTAGCTATAAAGCAGGGATGCTGTGTTAAACAGGTATGACGAAGATGAAGGTGGGAAAGGAAGATTCCTCTTCTGTAGACTTTGTTGAGAGAAGAAGAGGGGCTTTGGAGAGGTAAGAGGCAAGGAGGGAAAGTGTGTTTTAAAATTCTATTGTAAAAATTCCAATGCAAAAACTGTTGTGTTCTTTGTGCGTGGCAAAATTATCCTGTCATTCAAATCTGATTACTGTTTTTGTGTTTTCTCATTCGGCAGATATCTGCAGCGGGTGGTAAATCACCCATCACTACTCCAAGATCCTGACGTCAGAGAGTTCCTGGAGAGAGAAGACGTAAGCTGAAAATTCAATTTAAGACAAACACTGATTTAGTTTTTCACCTCTGTGGAATACTTCAGATCATAAACCCATCTGGCACACAACTTCAACACATAGTAAATTGCAGATTATTCTGCGTTCAAACTGATGAAATGCTGTCAGAGGGATGTATTGTTCCTCTGCCATTATCTGCTGTGTGATCACTTTGTGCAGTTTACGTTAGTTTTGAAGTGCATTCTGTTGAAGGCTGTGTTGCAATCTGTCTGTCTGTCTGTCTGTGTGTGTGTGTCCTCAGTTGCCCAGAGCAGTAAGCACCCAGGCTCTGAGCGGCGCCGGCTTCCTGAAAATGATCAACAAAGCAACAGATGCTGTCAGTAAAATGACCATTAAGATGAATGAGTCTGACGTGGTGAGTTTAGCTGTAAACAGACACTCCTGCTGTTCTCCACATCTTTCATTTCCTAAGACACTCTGATGTAGCAGATCATTTTCTGTAATGAGGGAACCTGCAGGGCATTTTGAGCTCACGGTTAACAGTTGATGACGGCTCGACATTAGTCAGAGCATTAATCTGTCTACTTGTTTGCCATTCATTTTAAAGGAGAATTTTCCCAGAGGAGCAACATTATTACTTCATGATTTTTTTGTTGAAACAATTGTGATTAGCTTCAATGAGCAGACACGCAGGCAAACACATCCTTTTGTAGGGTGATCTGACAGTATTCATCGAACCTGTTTGTGTTTAGTGCATCCTTTTTGGTTGCTTTAGTGCAAAATTGCATTTAATAAACTGGTATATTTAGTAGATGAGGCAACAAGTCATACTAATCAAAGAAGCTATTTGTCAAAAACATGCATAAACTAAGCTTGTTCAAATATTCAAGTAAATGTTCAATCCAGATGAATAATTTTAAAGAGTGTAAGTGCATGAAACTGCTCTAGAGGGTGCTCCTGTGTTTTTCAAGCTTCACTCTTTTCTCAGGAAAAGTTAAAGCACCAAAGGGTCATAATTTGTAACCATTTGGATCTGGGAAAGTACTTTCATTGACTCATTTGCATACTTGGTCAATTATGTCCTCTTACAAACCAAGTACGGAAAAATACAGATTTTTTTTTTGTTTTAATCATCATCATTATAACCCATCAACATTTTTTCTAGTTGTTGACCCAGTCTGACTCAATGTGGCCCATAATGCCATTAAGCTCAGCCTTCACTGGCATAACAGACAATGATTTGGTTATACTGACAAAACTAATTCAGCCTAGCTTAAATGTTAATGAATTCAATGTGTAGGGCAAACAGGGGCCTTGATGTTTGAGTTGCACTGACATTGTGTTTTGCTGCAGTGGTTTGAGGAGAAGCTGCAGGAGGTGGAGTCTGCAGACCAGCAGTTCAGGAAACTCCATGCGCTGGTCGAATCTTTGGTTCTCCACAGGAAAGGTCAGCAGTCTCCCCTTTAGTCACTCAAAAGCCTTGATTTGTGTTAGATTTTGTGTTAGATTTTAAGGAAGCGATGTGGATGATTTGGTCTCAGATCTCGTGATGACCTTCATTAACCTGATCAGGTGTCTTTATCAAGCTTTGTTTGGGGATAGGACCAAGTTAAGTTTGTGTATCAGTTGGCTGTTGATGATTTTCTCTCTAAAAAAATCCCATAAAATCTCTGAAATATAATTGAATGACACCAGCTGTGACTGAATCCTTCATAAAAAAATTAAATAAGATTTAAGGGGGAGGAAAAAACAAACAGTCTCAAGTAACTTTATACCATTTTTCTCAGTAGTGAGAGTTATTTTTACACAAAACCACGCCTGGAAACTAGTCTGCTGGTGAACACTTTGTTGAATCTCATGGTTTTTCGTGTTTCAGACATGGTGGAAAATACCTCTGTTCACACCTTCATCCCGCTCTTTTTTCCCCTCCAGAGCTGTCATTAAATACAGCGAGCTTCGCCAAAAGTGCGGCCATGCTGGGCAGCGCCGAGGACAACACCGCTCTGTCCCGAGCTCTCTCTCAGCTGGCTGAGGTGGAGGACAAGATGGAGCAGTTGCACCAGGATCAGGCTGCAAATGACACCTTCTCCTTCGCTGAAATCATCGCAGATTATATCCGTCTGCTTGGAGCTGTGAGGGTACTGAGAAAATCAGATTTCTGGATATCAAAAATAAGCCTGCTTTGTAAAGTATTCATGTAGTTTAGCAATAACAAAAAACACTTATAATGTCAATGTAACTAAGAGATTTCACCTTTCAAAACCACTGAAGTTAATTTTAGGACTAATGAAGTCAAATATAAACAGCAGAATACTTTTAAAATTGTTCACTACAATCTTAAAAACTTCAGGCCTTTCCATCCATCACATGATTTTTATTTTAGGACAGGAGGCATTAATTTAGTTCAACAAGTTAAAAAGCCAATAACAATATAAATGTAAGACCAGAATTAAAGCAGTAAATTGAAGGGATACAGTACGAAACTAATGTAATACTTAAAGGCTACATTTTAGTTTCTTTTATTTGATTTGATTAATAAATTAATAATATTAAACTTCCCCCAAGAGGCAAAATGTATTGACAGTTGTTTTGAATATGAGCCTGAACCACCAGCTACGAAGCTACAATAAAAGTCCAGATACAAACAGGAAATGATCCTCTGCGTGTTTGTGACCTGCAGGGGTCGTTTGATCACCGGATGAAGGCGTGGCAGCGTTGGCAGGATGCTCAGGCCATGTTGCAGAAGAAGAGGGAGACTGAGGCCAAACTGCTGTGGGCCAACAAGCCGGACAAACTGCAGCTGGCCAAGGAGGAGATCGCTGAGGTAAAACAGGGGCCAAAATCAACACAGTTAAAAAAAAAACAAACCCTCAGACAAGGCTGGGATGCCTGGAAATGCTGCAGTTTGATGTTGTTGTTTTCAAGATTAAAAATAGTGTTTGAGTAATGATCAAGCTACTTGAAAAGCTTTCATTTTGTTTCTGTATCACTTTGTTCCCCATAACAGAAACAGGGACCAAGATGAAACAAATTCAAATGAAATTCTAATTTATACACTTCAAAAATTTTTTCTTTAAACTTTATTATTGTCCAGACACAGCAGAGCAAAAATATTGTATTTACATTTTTCTATAAAGGTCCAATTGTCCATTTTGAATAAAAAAACACTATAGACTCATGTTGTTGTAGAGGAATTTATGCTCGGATACTTTGTTCAGGCTTGAATATGATTTTTTTTTAGGGTTTTATGCCTGAGAGGTTGCTTGTCATCAATCATCAATAATTACTGAAAAACACATCAGTTTAACCCATTAATATACCAGCGAACAAAACTCTTATTTTGTTCTCATCTGTTGATCTTTGATGTGCTGTACAGAAGCAAATAAGTGGCAGAAGAATCACAAAAATAAAAAAGTACATCAATATATCAAGTCAAGTCCAAGTTTGGATTTTCAAAGTGGAATTTATTAGACAATAAGTCTGAATTCTAAGATAGTGAATCTAAATTGAACAAATCTCATGATTTTTACTTGTGGTAATTCTTGGAAACTCAGATTGAGGTTACCAAAATGTTTTTATTTTTATAATGTCCTGTTTTTTTGATATCCTGACATGAATGGGGCGGTTTTATGCAGCAGGACTTTAAACTCTTCATCTCTTCTTGTGAACAGTGGGAGGCCAAAGTGACGCAGTATGAGAGAGACTTTGAAAGAGTTTCTGCAACTGTGCGCAAGGAAGTTATCCGCTTTGAGGTACTGATGCTTGTCCTCGTCGCTCTCACATCAGCAACTGACTGTGTTTGTTATTACTGATTGATAAAATGTTGTTTTTATAATCTTGCAGAAAGAGAAGACCAAGAATTTCAAAGTACAGATAACTAAGTACTTGGAGTCTCTGCTTCAGTCTCAGCAACAGGTGAGTGTCCTTGGAGGACGCAAACATTTTTATATTTCCATCAATAAATTAGGCCTTGATATGAATTTTGCACAATTCTTATATTTGTTTGTTATTGATTTATCATGGAGATATTCAGTTTTAATTGTTTGGATGTAAATTTTTAATTTTTTAAATATTTTTTTTTAAACTTAAGCTGTCAAATGGGAACAGTGACAAACATTTTGTTAGCACTTTCATGTAAAAAATGTGATACTTTTCTAAGTTTATTCTTATAAGCATTTATGTAGGTCTGTAATTTATCCATGATAATATTGTCACATGCAGTAATTTTGTCAAACAAAGCACACAGATATGACGTTCAACAAAACCCTTTAGAATTACAAACATGCATAAAACTCCAAACCCGTTGAAAATGTTTTTGTTCAATAACAAATAATACAAACATTTAAACTTAACAAAACAATCCTGAAAAATGACCTTTGGTCAAACCAAAGACTCTTGTTGCAGTAAACTGATGTTTATCTCAGCCGAGATCTTAAAGATGTCTGAGTCCTTCCTGAGTCACCTTCAGCAGCCATCGCCCTGGCAGAAGCTTCAGTATTTACTGCTGATTACTCCACAAAGCTCCGCAGCCCAAAAGAATTTTCTCAGAACCGCCTTTAATCCAATATTTTACTCGTCAGACCACTAAGTGTGTATTACACAGTGCTGATACTGAGAAAGGCAGTGCAAGTCCTTGTTGTGATTCTGTCATGTCACAGAATCATATTTTATTCATGAGTGCAGCAGTACTATATGTTTATAAATTATAAATGATCAAAATAAAAAGTGACAAATGGAAGAGTGAAAAAAATGCAGAGCTTCAGCTATCTACAGAATTCTTGGGATCATTAAAGACTGTGTTTTAAGTGGAATTTTTCAGGAGAAGATTTAAAACGTGAGCTAAGGAGCAAATACGCTTTTACTCAAATATATGGAAAGACAGGATCAGGACTATAAGTAGCTGTATTTTTCATAATCAGTTAATTAATTGATACTTAAAAATAACTCTGTTGATTAAATAGTGCATAAAAATACTAAAAAAAAAAAAACTTTTCAAAGTGTTTTAAGAGGTTAAAGTAATGTCTTTAGACTCATTGTTTTGTCCACCAAACTGTTTAAAACCTATATGTATTTATTTTTCAATTATTTAAAAGGAACAAATACTCACATTGGAGAAAGTGGATCTGATAGATGTTTGGAATTTGGATGTCGGATTCAAATATGGAGAAGAGCAAAAAAATGCGTAGTCATCTGTTGTAATTCCTCCATATGTAGCACTTCTAGTCAGTCAAATATGAATTAAATGACACTGTTTCCTCTTTGTTTTTGTGTTTTCTCCAGCTGATAAAATACTGGGAGGCTTTCTTACCAGAAGCAAAAGCAATCGCCTAATCCTCCAGCACCAGCCTTTTGGACGACAGAACAGGCTGCCTTTTTCTTATACACTTTACCTCTTGCCTTTAAACCAAGGAAAATGCGTGCATTGTAAAGGGAGATACAATCAACCTGTTTTTTTAATCACCTTTAACATATAGCTCTGTATACTATTGTATTAATAATTGTATATTTTCATTTAACCTTCCACAAATATTTTCTTATTAGATGAAAAGAGTTTGCATATACAAAGATATGGACACACGAAAAGAGAAAAGTGTAGATGAATGATTCCATTAGTTTCCACAAGAGAAGGGAAATGAACCGAGTCCGACGTTCTCAGGATTTTCTCCCTCGTGTGATCAGGAGCTCCTTCACATCAGCAGTGGTTAATTGTTTACAGCGCGGCTGCTCTCTCATCATATATTTCTGGGGACCCAGATGAAGAAAGCGGCCAAGAGTCTCACTTTGTTTTTTTTTTCTTTTTAATGACTCAAAGGGATAAAGTATCAGTTTAGTGAACGTGAATCATGAGCACTTCCACCAGGTGGATAAAGTACTTAAGAACCAGCCATGTTTTTTTTTCTTTTCTTTTCTTTTTTTTTTTTTTTTCTTTTGGATTTAAAGTACTATCGTTGCTGAGGGGAGGGGCTGCAGGGTGCTGAGAGGCGTTTAGATTAGCAGGGTCTACAGCCGTGGTCGAGGGTCGCATTTGTAGGTCAAGCTTGTGAGTTTGTTGTTTTAGAAAAAAAATGAATTATAGTGTAAACTTTACTCTTGTCTGTGCCTTTTTAAGTCAGAACGGTGTCTTTGGTTGATCAAAACTGATCGAGTTGATCACATTTGTGGGCGGTGCAAAGGAGTTGTTAACGGTTACTTCCACAATAGCCATAAAGTCGCTGAGATTAAAGAACAATGCCAGTGTTTTCATGTTCAAGCCCATTCGCAAGGATTTAAGTGATATTACTGCAAAAAGGTTTTTTGTGTTCAAGAAAGCCTTTGGATTCAGTACTGAATGAAAATCAGCCTGCAAAGACTTGAAACAGGTGACATCATGTCTGAGTCCGTTTTTGTTAAAACTGCGTCATTGTCGTGTTGTAAAGCAGTACTGTAAGCGTCAGCAGACTCTTTTTAGTGACGGTCCTGCTGATGATTTCAAGCTTGGCCATCGAAAATGCCAAGAAATGCAGCAATGTGGAGACAAAAACAAGGAAGATATTGAGTCGTAGCTAATAAACTTTGACTCAAACAAAGTAGAATACAAAAAAAAAAAGCGTCTTTTGCAAGCAAAAAAAAAACAATGTGCTTTGGTGAGAAATAGTTTGCCGTAAGATCTTTGTTTACAAAAAAATTCCACATTTTACCTTTTATTTTACACTAAAAAAAAAAGAGAAGCAAATTCTCACATTTGAGATGCCAGTGAATTTGGGGCATTTTTGTACTATATATTATTATTAATATTTCATTGTCTGTTGGCCAGATTTTCATATCAACACTTCACAATACTGTATGTGTGGTTTTTAGTAAATGGGCAACAACATGCAAAAACTATGGAATTGTCCTTTAAAAAAAAAAAAAGAAACCAGATGCAGCAGGGCTGGGCTATTGATGCTGACTCGTAGGCATGAGATTAATGTCAAATACTAAACGTACTGATGTCATACTGAACCTAATGCTTCCCTGAAGCCTCAGTCTGCATTAAACAGACAACAAACGCGTGTCACAGCTTTATGTGGCAGAGCTGACATCTTCTGATTACAGCTTTAATTTCACATTTGCACACACTTAAATGGAGGCCGTGTAGTGATGAGCTACACTGATTCTTTTTTTTTTTTTTTTTTTTTTTTTTTTTTTTTTTTAAAAAAAGTAAATTGGGGAAATTTGATTTAAAAATTTTTTAAGTTTTTTTTTTTTTTAAAATTGGAATGTTGG
>JAQMCX010000050.1:21493462-21518327 GCA_029814765.1 Acanthurus leucopareius | reverse complement strand
TTTTTTTTTTTTTTTTTTTTTTTTTTTTTTTTTTTTTTTTTTTTTATATTTATTTAATTTTTTTTCTTTAATTTTGAACTCCTTTTTTTTTTTGTTTTTTTTTATAATTTTTTTTTTTTTTTTTTTTTTTTTTTTTTTTTTTTTTTTTGTACATCACTTAACTTGCGGACATTTCTTTGCACCTTTTTATAAGGTTTTTTTTTTTGGACAGTTGCATGCTGGTCAACTGTGGTCAGACAGCAGAACTGGTTGTTAGTGTGGCTTCAAACTGTACGTCATCACTTGTCCGTGTGCAGAGCAATGTCAGCAACATGCACTGTGTCATAGAAAGTTCTTTTAAAACAAATCAATAAAAGTTGCACTGTTTACACTGGGAATTTCATTAAGATTCATTTGGATTACAGTGTCATTTATTTGTCCACTTCGGGTTGTTTCTCAGCCTCACATTTAGTACTTATAAAATAATTAGAGCCAGACTGTTTTTTGTGTTTCTGTGCTAAAGGCAAAAACAAGCTGATTCAAAAAGTAAGTTTAGTAAATATACATTCAAGTGAGCCATTTTCCAATTCTCATCTAGAAAAGTTTGGCTTTAACTTCTATATTTTTTAAAGGGGATTGAAAAAAAAGTTTGTCTTTTTATTTTTAATATTAATTTTCAACATAATAAAAATGTTTATTGATAATTTTCTGATACTTTTTATGTCAGCCATTGACCAAAAAAGGTGACATTTTTTGGTCAGAATCATCTTACTGTTTGTTGTTGTAATACACATTTTGGCCATAAGAGGGCAAAGTGCACCACTTACAACTTAACAAAATGTTATGCAATATATACTTTATATAAGGTTTGCAAATATTCTGAATTTTAGTTTTGCATTTCCAAGAATGCAACTGTAATATCAACCTAAATGTCATCATCTTTTAAACTCGTTACTATCGACCTTTTATGACCTCAGTAACTAAGGTTATATAATCAAACTTGTCAAAGCTCCATCAGAGAATAGTGTACAACTTATACAGTGTTCACAGGCTGAGCGTGACTCCCCCATGATTACACCTGACACCTAAAACAGCCAAAGTATCAGCTTTGCTTCAGCATTTATTAAAAACTATGTACAATACGATTACAGTCATCTAGACACTTTTCACATGCACAGCAATGCACCTGGTTTGCATACTTTGCTTCCCTTAACTAAGTTACTGCTGCTGCACACTTCACATCACAAATGTTCCATCTGGATATCACAGACAAACTAATACAACCTGCTGAAATTAAAAAGAAAAAAACATGAAGATGAAGTGGCCACGCTGTGGAACTAAAACCTCTTTCATATCCTGCAGTATGACACAGTGTTGAAAATAGAAGAGATCTTGTCATCACGTGACAGCTCGCTACTTGCTTCAGCTCGTTGGGCAGTTTTACAAGGCAAAACATATTTGCTGACAGAAAAAAAAAAATGCACACTTTTGCAACAGTTTCAGGCAGTTCATGGTTTCAACACATGAATAACTTCTCTTAAACAAAGCCAGGACAGTATCATCTGCTCTGAAAAACAAAAATGCTTAAAGGCTGCAGTCCACAACTTAGACACTGTAACATGTTGCACTGGATGGATGATTTTAGAAAGTGCCACTATCTACCAAACATGCACAAATATTAAATCACACAGAGCTGACAAAAAAAGAAAGAGTTCAATATCTCAATTTGCATGTTTGTGATGAACTACAAACTAAAGAATACCTGTTTTACAGGCAGGGCTGGTGTCCGCTCACTTTGACTTCACTTCAGTCAGTTCAAACTGTAAATTAAGCTGTGAATTGCTTATAATTACTTATTTCTCACTGGGATGGATCGAAAAATCTCCTCATGCAAGGAGCTTTTACAATGTTTTAAGTGTGTCAGAGGTTTAAGTGGCATAAGGAAATTGAACTGAACCATATTTGCACACTTACATGAGAAGCCCTGAGGGGGTGAAGTGCTTTGATTACACTTGTCACTTTCATGCAGCTTTTTATCGCCACATTGTGTCAAATCCGCAGCAACAGGACCAGGCGTGAAACAAACTGATTCAGCTGATAAATGAGATCATGTTAAGAAAGTCTGATATTTTGGGAAATACTGTAAAAAAACACTTTCTTGCTGAGCATGTCCATTAAGAAGACTAACATGACTTTCACAGCTGAATTATATATATATATATATATATATTTAATATATATATATAAAGCTACAGGCAGCAGCTGGTTAGCTTAACTTAACTTCGCATAAAGACTAGAAAGAGGAAAACAGCTTTGTTCCGTGCAAAGGTTACAAAATCAGTCTACTCACACTTGTTAAGTTCAATAATTAATGAAAATGATGTAACATGTTGATTAGGGATCTTTAGAGATGTTGAGTCAGTGATATACTCATCGAATTAGCAAGTTACTATTATTACTTACCACTGTTACTTAAAGAGGAAAAAAATAGCATTTTTCATTTTCATTTAATTTCAAATGAATAGCTAAATTTTTTTTTACTAACAAAACTCAATGTTGTCAGTTTGGGTGTTTTCAGATATGTAGAGCAGCCAAAACTAGCTGAGAGACTTTAATGTGTAGCAGAAATTTCAGTGTTTGTTTGCTGATGTTTCTAATTTTTCTGTAATTACAACCTGTAACTGTAAAGTGAGTGTAACAGAGGATTGGGCAGTTTTAAAAACCAGAATCATGATTGATTTTTATTAGAACCAAAGATATCATCTTTTTTGTTTTAAATAATCTTTTTCCTTATCAATAGCCTACATCACCCAAAATGCAACTCAGGGGCCAACAGTTTAGCCTTGGATAGTGATGTGCTGTGCCAGTAGCTTGAACTTTTAGCTTCATGCAGAGATGGAGTGAGCAAATGTTCAGAGAAACTCACTTTTTTCTGACTCCACACCTCCAGTTTTGTTATTTTCAAACTTGCAGTCTTCATTCCAAACCTCAGGTGAGTTAGATTTAGGCAGAACATGTGACAGAACTCTTCCAGGCCTGTGAAGACTTTGATGTGTAAAATCTTTAAATATAAATGTTAATAAATGTTAATGAAGCTGCAGGAGGTAGTTGAGCTCAGGTGGCAGAAACGGATTTGAGTAGTTGCTGGAGATAAAAACCAATTAGACAAATTCATGTGTGTGATTTATCAAAATCAGATGTTTTCAATCATGTTAATTAAAAACACCACATCAAAATGACAAGTCTAAATATAACGGCGATTCACCTCAGCACCAGAAAGATTGAAACGGAATTGAGATGGAAATTTAAACTTAACGCTCAGTTTCTTAATACCCAGATATACCTGTGGTGCAAACACTAAGTGCACTTCACTTAATAACTCTTTTTGTTCACAAATCACCAAATCATTAGAAGCATCTGCTGCTTTGTCGGTTGATATTAACAGATTCTTTGGCTGAAAATCTTTTAGAAATTACCTTTAATGTGATGCAGAGGACTGTCAGTTGTAGTATGACACACCTTTATGTAGAAAGCTAAATGATACAAGCAACAGCAAAAGGAGGGAAATCACATTTTCCACAGAATAGAAGCTTGAGTGTATTAGGATGCAATTTTACTTTTGCAAAAGGCAATTTGATTAAGGAAATATTAACAGAACTTTAATTTACATAAGATTGTTTGGCCCTGACAAGAAATGTGGGCAACTGACATCAATTCTGCAAAGTTTTGCAGTTCACAAAATGAGACAATTTACTTGGTTGTTGGGGAAAAAACAGGCTATACTGCACCTTAAAAACAATATTTTCATGCTATAGTACCTAGCACCATGTTAGCCGTCGTAGGCAGGATGGTTTTGTGTTTTTTTTTTTAAGTTCCACAACAGAAGCATACAAGATTTTTTTCTTCTTGGCTCAAGTCCTTGATGAAAAGAAATGTCCCCTCGGTTCTCCGCAAACTCGACCGGGGTTCAGTCTCCTTTTTGAGTGAATGTTTTCACATCGTCCTGCCTTTGATTTTCCTGTTTTGTGAGGAGAAACACTGCTGTTGCAAATGCAGAAACAGTCATGTGTAAGAGATGTTCATCCAGGTCAAACGGACAAATGATCAGCCTTTGTGTTGTTGCTCCAGTGAGCTGTTTTTTTTCTGTCCATGCTGAAGACAAACCGGTGAAATGATGAGTGGCTGCTGCTGTTCATGAAACTCGGGCACATTCAGTTGGCCTGTGACCAGGCTGCAGTCCGTTTCAGAGCAAAGTCCGAGCAACATATCTTAGGAGCCCTCCATGTCGAAATATTATTATGTCCGTCTCATTGTCAAACAGCGCGGTGACGATGAAGGACTTCCCGTTGCTAGTCTGCAAAAGAAAAAACAGAATCTGTTTTCACTAAACTGCTCATTGAGGAGCTTCTTTTAACTTGTGCTGGATTTTGGTGACCAGAAAATTAAACAATGCAGCTTTAATTTTGTTAAATCTTCTTTGTGAATCATTGAATCATAACTCATCGGTCAGCTGCACGTTGCCTACCTTGACGGTGAACTGCTGCCTCGGACTCAGGCTGTCAGGCAGGGTGATGGTGAACTTCTCCTTCCCATTGAGCTCCAGTGAGTCTGCACTCTGGTCGGGCAGGAACTGGAGCGGCATTATGCCCATTCCCAACAGCTGGTTCTTATGCAGCTTCTCGAAGCTCTCGGCGATGACTGCACGCACCCCCTGTGCACCGCAGACGAGCAGGTCAACGGCAAAAACAAGCAAAGCATGAGGGGAAATCATTGTGACACTTAGCTACTGTGACTTAAATGTACCATGTTAAATTCAGGGAAAAGGAACAGTTACTTGTTGGCTATTGTGTCACTCGGTCAGTATAAAGTGTGAAGTGTGTGTGCTGCAGTTTACCAGCAGGTATGGTCCTTTGGCTACCCAGTCCCTGGAGTTCCCAGAGCCGTAGTCTTTGCCTGCCAGGATGATGAGGGGTGTGCCCTCTTTCTGATAGCGTTCAGCTGCCTCAAAGACATCCAGCTGATCAGACAAACAGGAGGAGGACGTGTTATTAGCAGCAGGTCTGACTTTGAACGTGTAGAGACTGACAAACGATGCAGCAGCTCAAAGATCACAACAAAAAAAAAAGGCTACTGCTGGCAACATCTTGGCTCTGAGATTTTTCAGATCCTTCGGTAAAACGCGAGGACTCACCATTTCCTTTTGTAACTGAAAACAGAACAAATCTCTTGTTTTGAAAACAGTGAAACTAAGCTTGCAAAATAATGAGAAGCAGCTGCAGCCGAGGGGTTTTCCTCTGATGCCTCTCATTTCACTGTAATCCAACCCTGCATGATATTTCACTCTTGATATGTCTTGTACATTTTGAAAATACCATATGGATATATTAACAAGGCTAAAAGCTTGAATTCATTAAAGAAAGTCTACGTTGAGTGTGCACTCACCGTCTGGCCTGTAGGAATGTGCAAAGTCTTCGGGCCTGCTTTGCCGAAGAATCGATTTTGGAGCTTGATGCTGGCGAACGTACCCCTGGTCATCACCGCATCGTTCCCTCTGCGAGCGCCATACGAGTTAAACTCCCTCGGTGTCAGGCTGAGGGGAATATTCAAAGAAGGAGGTGAGTGAATGTAAATTTGTGCAGAGATAAAGAAGCACAACAGAGCTGCCCGGTGACAACACATACATCCATTGTTGATCTTATCTTTGACATCAGACTGTACACTCATTCGTCTTTCTCATCGTCTCTTTGGCAATGAAAACTGCAACACATTTACACATTCAGTGACTGACTGTTCTGTTTTTGCCACAGAAAAATAAACCTTCATGAGTAACTTTGTGGATTTCATTGATTAACAAATATTTGTTTATATTTCTAGGCACTAATTTGAATTGGCATTTTCTTTTCCAAACTTGTCATAAACACTGAAATAAATAAATAAAATTTACTTTTGCAACTTGTAGGAAAGGCTACAGCAGCTGGCAGCAGCCAAAATAAGTGGTCTTACTTGATGTGTCAGCATCATACAGAAATCTGAAAAAATAATATTCATCCTCTGGTCTAATATGGACTCCTGACAGTTCATCAGATATATGGTGAACATGTGTTGACATTCAGTAAAATAACCTTTTTATCTTATTAATAACAGCTGACAAATGAACCTTGTGGTGAGATTATTAAAGCCAGTAAATCTGGAATTCTCGGTGTCTTATCTGGAACTGACCGTTTGCTCAGCAGGTACTTAGCAGATGCGCTGACCCTGGCAATGCTCCCCGCCGGTGAGATGTGGTCCGTGGTCACTTTGTCGCCGAGGAACAAAAGTACGTGAGCGTTCTCTATTGACTGAGGAGGTGTGACTTCTTTACTCTGAGACAAAGAGACAAGCAGAGACAGAGGTGGCACTTATTGTCTAAGCTGCAGCTGTACAAGCTTCAGGAGACAAAAACAGCAAAATAATGATTAGCACAAAGGTCAGAGGACTTACCAACTTGCTGAAGAAAGATGGCGAACGGATATATGTGGACTTGTGATCCCAGGGGAAAACCACAGAATCTGGACATTCAATGCTGTTCCAAAATGTGTTCCCTTTCTGGAGAGAGAGCACAGCAGCAACCAGAAACATTTAGATCATCAATTAATCACTGGGGCTTTATTAAAGTGAGATTTGACGTTTGTGAAATAAAGACAGATCATTTCTTCACCTCCATCCTTCCCCTAAGATCCTTGAAAATGGAGGAGATGACTGTGTCCTCTTCAGTCTGTTTGACTTCCTCCCTGGACGGCCAGATGTCACAGAGGTAAACCTCCTTCCCTTCTGATGTAACACCTGCACCAACGACAGGATGCTCAGTGTTAGCCAAACAAAAAGAGCATCAGTAATGAAACACAGCTGTCAACATCTGTTTAACATATATACAGATATCACAGTGTTTTAGATTCGAAACTGCTCACACTGCTCCTCTGTCACCTGTTCTATGGCTGACGCATGTCTGCACAAGACACTGAATCTTCACTGTAATCACTCAAATGCCCCAAAATCCCTTAATGAGTTTCTGAGCAGCAGCTTTAGAAAGCTCTAAAGAGTTGCGTTTTTCTCACCCAGAGGCTCTTTCTCAAAGTCGATTCCCACAGTGCCGGCGAGAGCATAAGCCACCACCAGGGGAGGGGAGGCCAGGTAGTTGGCCCGCACGCAGTTACACAGGCGGCCGTCAAAGTGCCTGTTGCCGGACAAAACACCACAGGCCACCAGGTCCCCCTAAAAAAAAAAACCCAAAGATGATCAAGGTTTATCTTTTGTGAGATGCAGATTTTTTTAAAAGATCTGCAGAAACAGCTTAATGTGGCATAATGCAGATCTTACCTGTTTGATTGCATCTACGACAGCTTCTGGTAACGGGGCTGTGTTCCCCACACAGGTGGCACAGCCGTAGCCAATCACCTCAAACCTGCCGTGTGAAGGAAAACAGTGTTGCAGAGGAAATTTAATTATTCATAATTATTTTGGCTCTGTGTGAACTTGTATTGAGTGCTTGTTTCTTCTTTCTTTTTCTCACTATGTTTTTTATGACAGTTGTGCATCAAATTGCCAATGCAGAGTCTTTGTATGTTAAAAAATTCCTTTCCCTGTAAACCTGATTATGATTCTTTAAGAGCGACGGTAAACTTCTCGTCACATGCAGGCTGCACTTGATCTGACCGTGCAGGTTTATTTCACCTCATTGCTTTAGTGTTGAAGGAGTATATGTGGACATATGTGTGTGTATGTATACATGTGTGTGTTGACAGTGTGTGCACACTCACCCCAGCTGGCTAAAGTAAGGCAGGACTCCACTGATATTGAGGTAGTGAGTGACCATGCCACTTCCAGGTGCCAGGCTGGTCCGAATGTAAGGCTTAACAACAAGCCCCGCCTCCACGGCCTTCTTGGCTAGTAGACCTGTCAGTCAGAAAAAAAACAAAACAACTGTGTTGTGCAAAAAGTCCACATAGAGAAGTATGAGAATAATAGTTTTCACAAGTAACAGAACAGAGAAAATACAGGATGTGAGAGTGAAGCTATAATTAGATTCATACTTGAAGGAAATACCAGAGCGAAACTGAATTTTACAATCTGCAGATTAAAATATGAAGAGAGAACAGACATGCACATACAAACAATGAGAAAATCAGATGCTCAAAACATAAAATAAATAACTAAATAAAAATGTACTAATATACACTGACTCACATAAAGATGCCAGGAAATATTTTCAAAGAAATTCTGGCATCAGCTTCACCTTTTGACTCAGTGCTTTACCTGCAGTCAGCATGACAGACGGGTTGCAGTTGTTGGTGCAGCTGATAACGGCAGCAATGACCACCGAGCCGTGGGCCAGCTGATACTCCTGACCACAGTGCAGGAAAGGAACCTGGATGTCCTGCTTCTCCTTGGAGATGTGGAAGCCTTTGAAGCCCACCTGAAGGGAAAATTAAGTAAAATAATGCGCTTATTTGAGCACTAAACTAGCTTATCAGGAAACAAAAGATGCAAAGATTAACAGTGAAGTTTCATGTGTACATTTTTTGTTTTTTACCTTCTCATCAAGACAACTCTGGAAGTCTTCTTTCATGCTGCTGACTGCAACTCTGTCCTGAGGCCTCTTTGGTCCGCTCACATATGGCGCCATGGAGCTCAGGTTGATCTCAATCACCTGCATGAAGAACCGTTTTAGCTTCACTTTGTGATGAAAATTGATTACTGTACTGCTGCACACTAGATGTTGCTATTACAAGGCTCTTCTAACTCTCACGACACAAAAAGGAGGATTTGCATCACCAAAGGTTTGACATATTACCTCAGAATACTGAGGGTCTTCTGAGGGGTCTTCATAGCTTCGGAAAAGTTTTACAGCCTTCATGTAAGACTCCAGCAATTCAAGTTTTTCCTTAGTAAAATCTAAAAGGAAAATTATGACATGTTAGTTACCCAAAAACACTGTGACAGAAATCTGGATATCATACTGTTTAACAGATTTAATGTTACAGTTATAACTGATCACAGACACGTAGCAGTAAACACCCTGTAAATCCAAACTAAACAGAGAACAAATCCAGTAATAACTTAATTGGCTGGATAAACTACTGTATAATGTGTCATGATGCAAAACTTTCAGTGCTAAGCGCCGGAGACTCACTTGTCTTTTTAAAGTGCTTAAGTGTGACTTGGTCGACGGGGAAGAAGCTGACAGTAGCGTTGTACTCTGGGCACATGTTGGCGATTGTGGTTCGATCAGGAGCTGATAGCTGGGAGACACCTGGTCCAAAAAACTCTACAAACTTCCCGGCGATCCCAGCTTGCCGCAAATGCTAAGAAAATCAATACACAGGATACATTAGTACAAAGTAAAAGGGAAGTTTGTTTTTCCTGTACAGAGCCCCACATACTACTTCCTGCAACAGTGAATGTAGATTTTTTTGTACTACAGTTGTGGATGCAACAGTTTCAGTTTAGATAAATTTGTCCTCGTCGAGTTTCTTGAGGTGTCATAGAAATAGAGTCCAGTAATACATGAAGTACAGCAGAGCAGTGTTTACCTTTGTGATGCCCAGGACAATGTCTATGGAGGTGGTCAGGGGATTAATGGAGCCCACCAGTTTGCAGCCCACCACCTGAGGAAGGGTCAGAGACACTGGCTGGCCCAGCATCACAGCTTCTGATTCGATCCCCCCAACGCCTGGTAAAGTAAAGAGCCATGCAAGAAAAAGAAAATTTGAAGACATTTCAGATTGACCGTAAATAAACAAAAAATTGTAATTAACTGCACAGTGACAATTTTATTTCCTCTTCTCATAGAGGGGTTGGAACCAAAAGACATGGTTTCTGATTAACCTCAGCTTAGTTGACAAAGTTTACAACAAATACATAAACTAATGGTAAAGCGACTTGAAAGATGGCCTACCCCAGCCCAGGATGCCCAGGCCATTGATCATGGTGGTGTGTGAGTCGGTTCCCACCACACTGTCGGGGTAGATGAAACCGTCGCTGAGCTGGATGACTCTGGACAGATACTCCAGATTCACCTGGTGGACCGCACCGACGTCCGGAGGAACCACGTTCACATTCCTAAATGCCTTTGAACACCACTGTTTGGCAAAGAGAAAAGATTAAAAAAACATTAAACTTTGTGTCTCTCATTGCTAAAAGTTTGATTGGGAAAACGTAAACTCTTACTGAGGTCTTGTTTGCTTGTATTAAGTTTTGTTTGTTTTATAACGAGGTAAAAGTTCCTTGTGGTACATTTAAACACTCCTTTAAAAAAAAAAACATTTTTTTTAAAACTATATGAAGGAAAACTTTGACAATTTTATTCTGCTTCCTTCCTTCCTAAACACAGCCAGGCTAACTCTTTTCACATTTCCAGTCTTTCTGCTTGGCTAAGTTGCGGACATGACAAAGGCATTGATCTCATCAAACTGTAAAAAGGGAGGCGAAAGAGAAAATCCCCTGAATGTTAACCTTTTGTGTGTCTTTATCTATTCATCGGGTGTGATGTGATAAAAATATATGTTTCCTCTTTGCTGTACCTTAAAGAACTGAAGCCTTTCTTTGTTTCTGTTCAGTTCCATTTCCTGATTTTTCAACGCGGTTTCAGGTCTGTGGAAAAAAAAAACCCCAAAACAACAGTAAACAAGCAGAAGAGGAACTGAGTGAGAGATAAAATGTCAACTCATACTATGGTTTTCAAAAAGGGTCAAACAAAAAAAGCGATGTGTCATGTTTGTCCATGGTCTTCGTTTAATTCAAAGGAGAAGTCTGGAGATATGGGAGGCAACACGTAGACAAAATTGTTTTCATTCTTCAGCTCGTAATCGAATGGTTTGTCATAATCTAGCGATGATCTGTGTATATTTGTGTCAGACTCACTCAGACACAGGCTGCAGGTGGAAGGGGCAGAGGAGAGGCGTGTTCTCGATCTGCTGGACAGATGCTGCAGGTCGACCCGGGGAGGCTGGAGGGTCACCGCAGGCAGTTTTACTACACGAGCCCCGCTGACCCCCACACTGTGAGCCTCCTCTGGGCAGAGGCTTGGAGGGCGTGGGCCTGGAGGGACCCTGGCTCTGGTTTGGGCTCTCCCCTCCACCTGGATTTGGAGCATTCTGTATGGCACTATGGATAAAAAAATAAATGTAAATATTATTTTAGAAAATGTATCAAGAACAGTGTAATTTAAGTAAATACAAGCAAAATAATTTCTACTATCTCAGCTTCTATAGAATTACAAAAGGATCCACTGTTCAGGAGTCAAATATGCTCTATGTTTCCTGCTCATTTTTATTCACAGCCAATAAATAAAGGGAAAATATAATAGTAAACACACCATTTGCTATAATCAATCTGTAATGTGTAATCTACGATGAGGTCTGTGGGGCATTTAGGGTTGACTCGGCTGGGGTCCATGCCGTGTTTGGCCACAGCGTCCCTCATGGCAGCCAGGTCCACCATGGCAGGAATACCACTGTGAAACAGAGACAAGGTGCTTTTCATGTGATCACAGCCTGATGTTTCAATTACTATTTTATGTGAAGGAACAGAAACAGAAACAAGGATCATGCTGACTCAAGATCTAATATTTATACTCCTGATGGGTCAGCTGTTTTACTCAAATCTTCGTGAAACTCACGTGAAGTCCTGAAGAAGGACTCTTGCTGGAAAGAACGGCACCTCGGCTTTATTCTGCTGATCCTGCCAGTCCAGAATGTGCTGGATGTCTTCCACTTTTGTGTAAAAGCCATCACAGTGGCGAATTGCGGCTTCCAGGAAGACACGGATGGACAGAGGCAGCTTTTCTGCAAAGAGCAAACATAAGAGTAGACTTAATTTCCCACAGTAAACAACGTGTAATTGACTAATTATTTATTACCCTTCATTGTCCTTGATACACAATTGTTGATTAGCTGTGCAAAAAAGAACTTTTAGGACCATGAAGAGGTAAACCAGTGCAAGATCTTAATGGTTTATTTAATAACCCTTGTCAGAGTAAATTTCTATTGTTCTTTAAGACCGCAAACACATTTATACTGCTTTCCTGGGTAATGCCACTCGAAAATGTAACCCTACTAAGTAGTCTGTATTGTGCATTATGTGTAAATGTGCCCTTTCTTTAAGTCAGGGGGCTTAAACTCACCATATCTGGGATCATTTAATTTCTGTGGATTGAAGAACTTGATCTTGCCATCTTCCAATGTGTCAATTAGATGGCTATATGGGTGTTCTGCAGAGAGAAAACAAGTGTTATACAACACAACTAAGATCATCTGATTTTTATTTTTTTTTTAACCCCAGCATGTGTGCTCACAGGTTAGACAGGTTTGTTCCATGAGACTAACAAATTAAGCCAAGAGGTAATAAACAAATGATCATTACTTTAGCAGCTAACCTTCCTGACATTTGCTCAGTGGGGATTTCCTCAGAATAAGGCACATCTCCAAGAAACTGGCAGGAAGTCCCAAATTTTCAGGGTGGTTTTGCACATTGTGCATCCATGTATTTGGCTGGAGCTTTTCTAAAAAATAGATAAACTATACTGTACTATTAATAGCTTCTTGAACAGTGCAACATGAGGAGCAGAAAGTAAATGCAATGAACAGAGAAATAGGAAGATATCTCTTTGTTGCCTTTCACGTGAGTTTACCCAGGATGTGGTTACCTGAACCAAAAAGATTACAAAACAGAGATTACTGCAGCCTTGAGAATATTTTCTGGCTGTAAAATAGTCATCCCTCTGGTTATTTAGAACTAAAATTCTGTAATTAATTGGTACCCCATGAGAGTTCAAAAGGTGTTAAGTTTAGGTCAAAAGACATATGCAGATGATTTAGCCTGTTTCTGTTAAATTCTGATAAAGTTCTCCTTTTATATTTAGTGTGAAAAGTAAGCTGAGCAAGTTCCAAGTTTGGACAGAGTCTTGGCAGAACACTCACTGCTCTCATAACAGGGCATCATGCTGTAACTTTGGCTCTCAGGTTACTAACTTTTAAAGACTTTTGGACCTGAAACTGCAGATAACACAGACACAGATTTAATCAAATATTGTTTTAAAAACCATTACATACTGTTATTTTTTTAGAGTTGCACTGTAGTTTCTATTTGCCAAATCCCAAGTGTGCATTTATATAATAAATACAAAATTGAAAAATGTCCTCAGGAACAATCATACAATCCTGCAAAGCTTAAAGTTAAGGCCCACATGCTTAACTTTAGTAAAGATGTAAATATCCACATCAAAGAACTGGCTTAGTCTGATTCTTACAATCTGATACTAAAGCCAATGTGATGACACACTAGGGGCTTCATATCGTCTTCATCTGCAGTATTTCCTCTAAACAATGTTTCACTAATGGTGGGGCACTGCAGCAAGACCATTATAACTGCGACTAAAGAAGAGGAAAAATAAACAAACCACTGTAATTTAGCTCAGTTAACCTAAGCAAGCGGGCATAAACCAGTTTTTAAACAAAGCTTTGTGTCATAGTCAAACTCTGACATCAGAACAGTGTCAATACAGCATAGCATACAACTCCAATTCCAAAACATATTGGGACACCGTGTTGGACGTAAATTGAAACAGAACGCACTCATTTGAAAACAAATCGTGTTTGCTGACAATAGTTTTCTTGTGTTTCTAAGCTCATGTAGCAATACCATTTCTTCAATCACACATTTCAGAGAGTAGTGTAGCTCCTCCGGCATTGCTTGTGAACGACTGAGTTTTTCAAGGGTCCTTCTTCATACCCAATCATTAAATCTAGGAACATCAATGAACATGGATTGTTCTAAATAACACAACTTTACTACTCATTTGTTGCCTCTGTCCTAACTAGCTTTAAAATAAGTTACTAGTGGCAAATTCAGAATAGGCTTACATTATAAAGTCATTGAGGTAAAATATTAAATATAGTCTTTTTCAGTTGAGTATATGTCAAAAAAAATGATCTTGTTCTGTTTACCTGAGTCTAACACAGCATCTCAACTTTTTTGGATTTATCGACTTATTTAATTGCAACCTGGGTATGAGAGATCAGGTATGTCTAGTATGATGTATGCTTCATTCACCTGGCAAAATATTTTGAACATTCACTTTAACATGAAATCATTTCAAATGATAATACCTGTTTTCAGACAACACAAATCGCTTGTAAGATTTTACGTGGCATTTAGTTGTTTTGGTAGACTAGTTTGCAATCAGCTTTGACATCACTCTCAAATTTAGCTACTTATTACAGGGCAACAGCATTTTTCTGACTCACTGAGATATTTTCTCAATCAGCTCACCTCTTTTAAATAAATATATGCACAAACTTTTAGCCAAAACCTAATTCAAAGCATGCAAAAACAAAAATATCACGTAAAATAACGTTACTGTATATACTACTCGATACACAACCAAAACTCTGGCTGATCAGTATGAGATCTCCATATCTTTCTAAATTCCTATGAGAACCTGTTTTTACTCCTACAATGAGCATGCGGAAAACTGCTGAGACACCTAAAAGAAAAAAAACATTGCTGAATAGACTCTATGCATTAAGCTTTGCTTTACTAGCCAATGATATGTTTATGATGGTCCATGATCTCACTTTCAACCGACTGACGAAGAAGCAATAATTCTTGTCTTATCCTACAGTCCTTACAAATACTTAACCAGGAGAGTCACATATTTAAGCTGACGTGACATAAGTGCTGTGTAAATACTGATGAAAATGATGCCTGTGAACATTTCATATAAATCATCTCAATGCGGATGCGTTCCGATGACAGGGTACGGAAGACAGCGACAAAGCTAGCTGAGGTTCAAGTTGCTAACGCTGGTCCTTATCGTGAAGCCCACACTCGGTACCTTACCAGATATCGTGCTAGTGCGAAACCTCTTGAGGAGATAAGACTAAAGCAATTACCCACAATTTCAGTCTATCTAGATGGTACGTTAAAGTATCTTACGCTAAAATGCTTTTGGGTAGAGACAAGGCGCATCTATCTTGCAGTAATAAGTCATTAACAGCTCTTATTTAGTTGTAGCTACATCAAACATTGCCAAGCTAGCTGATGTTAGCTTTTATGTCTCCTAACAGTTTGCCGCCGGTACACTTTGTGAAATGATAAGTGAAGCAAACGACAGCCATTTTTTCGGATATGGGTGTCTTAACTAATCGATTCCTATCTTTTTCAGATGAGAGGCTGGTCTGATGTCGGCTTGCTAGGTAAGGTTAGCAGAGGATACCTCTTTACCTTTGACTGGAGAAGGGAGCGCCATGATGACTTCTGAAATCAACACGACCCGTTTTCACAACTGCACTGGCAGCACTGATCCGACCAATCAGAGGACAGAGATCGAAAGCCACGCCCACTTATTATTTACCAAGGAAAATTTACTGTTCTGCCCTTAAAGAACCTTGACTTAAATTTCTTTTTGTTCTGAAAAACACAAGTGATAACGATGCCATATGTACCTGTATTAATCATTGAAAAATTATAATTATGTAAATATTGTACAGAAATTTGCTTTAGTAAGTCAGCATAGCAGTCAGCCTGCAGTTGACGTATAGGAATATTTTTTTCAGGTCTTTATATAAAAAGTTTGTCATATATTGTAAACAAAAACACGAATTTCTTGATGTTAATCATGATAAATTCATACGTACGACTGACTGCGACTTTAAAAGTGCTCTCATTAACATCTCACGTGACAGCAGTTGAGCTACTATGTAGTTGGTGCGTTCATAGCACCTCGGATTTCTAACCACTTTTAATACTTACTTAATTTTACTTCCCTTTGTTTCAAACACCTCCGTGCTGTCCATACTTTATAGAAAATCTTTGCATTATGATACTGTAGTTTGAATGTAATTACGTAATATTGATGCTTGCTTTATTTTATGCTTTGTCAGAGCATTAATGGTTACTATCAGGTGGTTTATTGCTGTTACACAACTTTACTTTATGTCATATCCGATTCAATAAAATGGTGTAAGCTAATAAACTGTACTACTATGTAAGTTACATTGACCTGCATAATGTTTTATCTTGCATCTGTATTACATATCCGTGTTACAACAGATAAAAATGATTTTTATTATTTTATGACATCGTTTGTTGGCTTAGGTTTGCCTGTTTACACAGGCTTGTTAACTCTGCTGCTAATAATCACAACACTGTCCCTCTAACCGCCCTGTTATCACTTCACTGGTAATTTTTGTTTCCAAACAAGGACCATTCTGTTGCATAATAACTAGGCCTATTTCAATACCTCTGTCACATGTTGTACTGTACATATAGTACTTTAGGTTCAAAATACCTAAGTGGTATTTTGAATATGGCAATGTTGTATTCCTACATTAATTTCAAGTAATGATCTGACCACTTTTTATACCACTGCTCCATTTATCAAGCCCTTTGACTCTGTTTGTTCATTGATTGTACAAATTATGTGCAACGCCTGAATGCATCATCATCGTCAACTTAGTTAAACAAACCGCTAGCTAGGTAAACATAATCCCCATTGCGGTCAACTGAGCGAGGAAACTATTGTAAGGAGGTTTAATTTATTAGGGAAAAGTTCTCAATGACTGTTGCAAAACGCTGCAGTAAACACAGCTCATGACCTTTCACCTTTGACGATGTTTGCACGCACTAGTGATGGACGAAGGCACGACCCTCCTTGTAGCTGAACAGGCCGTATGAGCTCACCAAAGCAGCTCGGTGGCCGTGGAGGCGAGCGGTGAACCGGAGCTGCATGACCCTCTTAAAGGTAAGTTTAATCGGCGTGTTTACGATAAACCTCTTGTATATTTCTTAACACGGCTAAAGTATTACTTAAGTTAGCTAGCAAACACACAGCAGCCGTATGGGCACACGCTGACATTGCACGTGCTTCTCCAACTGCTGCTAGACAACAATAAAAATGTCGGATTGTTCGATTAGACTTTTTCCATTATAGGGTAATTGTGCATGATTTCCGGCGTGTAGTATAAGAGTAAGATAAGAACAAATCTGGTTTTTATGTAGCTGCTTTGAATACAAGCTGTACAGAAGTTGTCCTGCCCCTGTGCGGTACATTTCATTCTCCCATGTAGCATGCTAGTTCCACCCTCCACATTCCTCTTTGTGAATGACTGATACGTCTCGCTGATAATGCAAAAATCTGTGACAAGTCCATCAGGATCATCAGGTTGTGACTTGTCCCTTAAATGTTGTTTCAATAGCCGAGTTTGAGCGTGAATTAAAGACGTACAATTCCAATTTCTAATGCAGCTGTGGGTCATTGAACTAATCCTGCAAAGATATATTGATTGTGTAAGGAGCTGAGAATTCGAAGGAATAAAATGCACTGATCATCGCAATGACTCACAAAACTATAGCTTCATTATTTAACAGGTTAACTTATTGAGTACTCATTAAAAATACGTATTTAGTAATAGCAGAAGAAAACAATTATGTAACACATGGATATCATCCCAGATCATTGCAAGGTCATCTGTCTGATAAACCACTGTGCATTAATCCGTTTTCTGTAACTTTACTTGTTCCAGCTTGTCTTTGGGTTATTGTGCTGATTCTCTGATGCAACAAGCTATTTGAAAACATCGACTTTTGTATTTTCACTATATTCGGACATTTATAGACCACATGACTACTTATTTAAGCAGTTAAATAATACAAGCTAAGTACAATTTAAGATGTTTATGCAGCCTTGTATTGATACAATATGCTGCCATTTTTACAAGTTACACACATAGTTGTGATTTAGTGTGTTACTTGATATTTTAATGCCTCTTGACGGGTATCATGAGAGCAGACAATCCAAATTATATATAAATATTTGGGTGAACCCTGCAGGTTTTTACATCTGATTACACAGCTTTTCTAATTTTGAATCTTCTTGGTTGCAGGTGTGATGGTAGTTGGAGGGCTGATGGCTGCACATATGTGGTTTTAGGGGCGCAGCGCTGCCCTAGCCGGCACCATGCAGCAGAAAGGTGCAATCCAGATTATCGAATGGGAGGACCTGGACAAGAGGAAGTTCTACTCGCTGGGGGTGTTTATGACGTTGACCACCAGGGCCACCGTCTACCCAGCCAGCCTCATTCGCACTCGGCTCCAGGTGCAAAAGGGGAAGGCCCTCTACTCAGGCACCTTTGATGCTTTCTGCAAGATCCTGCGAGCTGAGGGAGTGCAAGGCCTCTACCGCGGCTTTATGGTCAATACCTTTACCCTGGTTTCAGGGCAGGCTTATATCACCACTTATGAGCTGGTGCGCAAGTATGTGTCCCACTACTCAACCAATAACACAGTGAAGTCGGTGGTGGCAGGTGGGGCAGCATCCCTGGTGGCTCAGACCATCACTGTGCCCATCGATGTTGTATCTCAGCAACTGATGATGCAAGGACAGGGGGAACACCTGACTCGCTTCAAGGTCAAACCCAAAATGATGCTTGCTGCATCCAAACGCAGTCTGACTTTCGGACAAACCCGTGACATAACAGTGCAGATATTTGCAGCCGATGGCTTCAGGGGATTTTACAGGGGCTACGTGGCATCGTTACTCACGTACATCCCAAACAGTGCACTCTGGTGGCCTTTTTATCATTTTTATGCAGGTAAGTCATCATTCTGTTTGCTGCCATTAATAGTATCTCTTACATGTATGAGAGAGCTTGAATTAAATCTTGTTTAGCACTCCAATCAGCGTTATGGAAAACTGGAAAAGGAAATCAGATGCTGTGAGAGTGTTCTCTGTTAAAGTTCATTCAGGTTTAAGCTTGACTTAAGAGAACCTGTAGGGTACTTAAATATATTGGTCTTACACTGTCTTTATGTCCCCTGGGTCCACAGAGCAGCTGTCCTTGTTGGCACCAAGTGAGTGCCCCCATCTGATTCTGCAGGCTTTGGCAGGACCAATGGCAGCAGCAACCGCCTCCACCATCACCAACCCCATGGATGTTGTTCGAGCAAGAGTGCAGGTAAAGCCACTTCATTTAAGGCTTACTTTTTATTTGTATTTACTGTAAAGGCACTGAGTAGATTTGAGAGCATGATCAGGGTTTTATTTTAATAAGTTCAACATTTACTTGCCAATTGCATTTTTTTTTCTTTGAAGAATGGAAGATTTTTTTTAGGCAATGTTAGACTTAAATACATGAAACAGAGCACATCAGTGTGTTTCTGTATAAATGTGCAGAACCATTAAATAGATCAGACACACCAAATCCAGCTGGAGTCAGCTGCTTTTTGGGGCAACTACACTTCCTCTATCTGCTTGTGTTGCTCAACAGTTTCTCAATTTGCTCTTGATTTTAGCAAAACAACAAGCTCATTGGACAGCTTTCATTGCTGAAAGTGTGTGTTTATTTTGTTGTTGTTGTGTTTTTTGTTTTTTAAGCATAAACAAAGATAAAACATTTTCAACCAATCAAAATAAAGCTTAAAGGGAAGGTGCGTGCCCTCCATTTGTTTTATACCAGCAGAAGTAACGGCACTGCTTGCCGACAAGTTAACCACAGAAGTGCAGAAAAACCCAGCACTTTTTGACAGAAACCTTCCTCCATTTCTCAGAGAAATCAGTGCTGAATAAAAGATATCTTGTATTGAATTCTTGAGCAACATAATATCATGATAGTTATCTTTATAGTTTTAGTTATAAGTATAAAAGGGCCATAAAACTGATTTTCAGATAACAGAGATAATTTAACAATCCGCTGTCTGTTAAAGGTGGAGGGACGATCTTCTGTAGTCGAGACATTCAAGCAGCTGCTGGCAGAGGAGGGAGTCTGGGCGATGACCAAGGGACTGTCTGCGCGCATCATTTCCTCCCTGCCCACGTCAGTGCTCATCGTGGTGGGATATGAGACTCTGAAGAGACTGAGCCTGCGAGCTGATTTGATAGAGTCCAGACACTGGTGAGAGACCAGACTTCACCTCAGCACAGGCGAGCAGGAACTTTTCATGCAGAAAAGGGGATAATAACCCAGATCTGTGTGCAGACTCTGGGGGATCTGCTCGGCCGTGTGGCACATGCCTTTTAGATCTGTTTTGTGTTAACGCGGGTATGATGCAGCAGAGTCACAGTGCTGCTGTTTGCCTTTGTGTACATTTTGGGAGTTACAGGTGTTATTGCCTTGCTTTTTTCTGTTTTACAGACCTGTTTCTTGCGATTTTTTTGGCTGAACTGTTACTGTGAAATCTGAAGAGAAGTGAAAATCAGGTTCTGCATTTGTCAAAACTGAATTCCCCATGTAGAACATAAAAGTAAACATGAAATCTTTTAAATTTGGCAAATCACTAAGTGAAATCTCCTCTTAAAGGATAGTTGGTAATTCAAGTTCCCTTTGATTAAATCCTCTTGAATACTGTATATTTTCACAAGAGGAAACAACTGAAACAGTTTGTCTTTTAATTCTGAAAAAGTAGCAGTTTGGGCCTGTTGGTTTGTAACTTTTTTTTTTTTGTCATTTAATTTACTCCACAGGCATTGAGCTACTCTGCAGGAAATGTCTTTGAATTTTAAGAAAAGTCACAACGAGGCCACTGTAGTGAGTTTCCAATGTGCCAAAAATTTGGAGACAATGCCTTGTTTCTCCTACTGAGCATGTCATGAGCAGAAAAAGCTAGATATCTGTGAGCATTCCAGTGAAAAGAAAATTTTGTGCAGAGGTGTGAAAAATCTGCTAAAAATCTCACCTTTTAGTTTAAACCTCAATGAAAAGCTTAGATGCGATATTTTATTATAGTAATGCCGTTAAATTGTACAGAAGAGTTGAGTATATATTCAGTGTGGTAAAGAAACCAAAAGTATATTTAAAACTTGTTAGATGTTCTGTTCACTTACAGGACAACATAGTCGTTTATCTCAAGTGGTCTTTGTGAAAACTGGCCTAAGTCTGTGAAGCCCACCTTAAAGCCTTTTTATAATATATGTAGCTGAGTCCTATGATTTGTTTTCCAGCATTCGGTGAAGTCAGTGGTGCAGATATAATGATGAATTCTACATATTGATAAGTTGACCTGGCCAAACGGATTGGTGTTTCTGCTTCTTTTTGTTCCTCTGTGGAAGTAAACTGAAGTGACGCCAGAGAGAAAAGATGAGAAAAGTGAGCATGCAGCAGAAGAGGTGTAAAAGCAACATTGTTGTGTTTGGACCACATCAGAAAGATGGGAATCAAGTGTTTCTTCATGGGCCTCTGCTACTGTTTCTTCTTTTGAGCTCTGTGTACGATTTATGCTGCTTGCAATGACTGCAAACATTTGATAAAAGGGCAGACTTAAAGCCCCAGGCGATTCTGCTGTTTGGTTAAAGCTTACACACACACACACACACACACACACAGAGGGAGAGTAAATGCAGCAGAATCAACACCAGTAGACACAATTTAACTCCAATGTTGCCTTCAGATTTCACCAGTTACTTAATGAGTATGACGTTCATCCACAAGGCTACTTTAATGTTAAAAATGACCACGTAGGTGCAGCCATGTTTCAAAATGTCTATTACTGCCAGAAAACACAGCTCAGTGAGGTTTCTTTCTTTTATAAACTGTCAAATGTTTTACTGTTTTCAAACTGCACTTTTTTTTATTTGTACAACACAACGTTTAAGTGAAAAAGAATTTTCTGAAATGATGTGATTTATCTATAATAAAACAAACTTAATGGACCTTTGCCCAAACGTAGGAAGTGCTACACCTACAGTCTATGAATTACCTGCTGTGTGTCATATCAAAGAATTGTTAAAGGCACAGTACGATGTGTTTTAAAACATGCAGAACTGATGATGGTATTTGATGAAAAAGTAATAAAGAATTGTAAATCACCACAGTGGTCAGTATCTAGTTCAGTGACCTGCACATTGTAATTCTTAAACATCAGTGAGTCATAAGGCTGCATTACACCTGCAGAGCCACTGGAGGGAGCACCTCATCTCTTGCAAACAGCTGCTTAAAACAACAATGAAGCTGCATTTCCTCTCCTCGTAGGACGGAGGAATGGGTGGAAACTGGTACAAAATGAAAATTATGAGAAAACAGGGCAACAAGACAGCAACTTAAAGAAAACTTGAGCTTCCAACGTCAGAAATTGAGGACAAAATCTGTTAGTTTTGACCTGTCTTTAGCTAACCTCTCGTGTTTATGCCTTAACGTACATGGGTTAAAATGTAACTTTTCTGATTATCAATTCCTAGAACCCCCGGATGACTATTTACAGCTTAATGTTAATAAAAAAATAAGTAGAATAAAAACAACAGAAACAAAAGTACAAAAGCAACCCTTTAATTTGACCATAGCGGGCCAGTGCAAAAAAAAAAAAAGGAACAATTATTACATTTACAGCCTCTCCCTCCCCCCTTAGTTACCAGCTTCAGCTGCATGATTTGACTTAACAGCTCTGTGGATCCCCTCCTATGGTAACCTGTACAGGACGCCATCCGTCACATGGGACAGTCATAGATGTGGATGGCTCGGTCGTCTCCAGCTGAAATGATCTTTGAACCGGTGCTGTTGTACTTCACACTCCACACCTGACGACAAACAGTGATAGAAAAAGATGGGATTCAAGTTACAAGTTCCTGTAGAAATACTTGTTTATCAGTCATCTCGCTTAAAGGCAGCAGAACAATATTGTAGAGTCGATGCTATTTCTAGAGGCTTTTTTGGAGAACAGATCAAAATCCCCACTGGCATCTGAGACCAGGGATCTAATGACAGCTGAGGTTATTAGTTTTGCCTGAGCTGAAGCATCAGAGAAGGGTCATGTGAGGGTCCAACTTTGTGACACATCAGAAACTGAAGCAGATCTTTTCTCACTTTGAATTTGATTATAACATGCTCAGTGAAGAGATAAAGGGTTTTCTGGGTCACCTGGTCTTGATGGTCGAAGAAAGTGTTGATGCATGCTCTGGAGCTGGCGTCCCAAACCTTCACGCTCTTGTCAGACGAGCTTAGAGAGGAAGAGGAGACAACAGAGAATCAAGGTTTTGGCTTTAAGTGTCAGTGTTTCTTCAGCTTCAGGTGATTAAATGTTGAGTTGCAGAAATGCAGCTTTTATGCATCAAAACAGACAACTTCGAGTGTTCTGAAGAAACCTGAAGCTGTTTTGAAGCTGCATTTTACCTTGAGACAAAGTGGGTGTCATCTGGAGAAAAGGCAACATTAAGAACCCAGGATCCATGTCCACTCAGGGTGCCAGCCAGGTTGGCATGTTGCCTGCAAACAAAAACCCCAAATAACCTTTATTAGACAAATAAACTTTTCTTTTCCTCCGCACTGTTGATTTATGTGTTTGCATATCAAAACAGCCAAGACTGACTGGCAGGTGAGTTCATGACAAGCTGCCAGATGAACTCACACGTCATATATTTTGATGTAGCCGTCGTCAGAAGCTGTGACCAGGAGCTGGGAGTCGGGGGAGAAAGTGAGGGATCTGATGGGCATGGCGTGACCTGAAGAAAGAGGAAACAGTCACTGATGCTTGATGCTTCACTGCTGTTTGGAAAGGTTCAACAAGATCTATTCATCCCTAATATACTAACATTACATGCAAAATGTGTATGCTCTGTGCAAATGACATATTGATATATATTTCCAAAAATTCACATTACCAGCATGTGTTCAAGCAAATTTAAGTTAGTATTCATAATTTTAATGATATTTAGTTGTAGTCTAAACTAGATTTAACCTTTTCCGAAAGTTTGAAACTGTGTTCACTTGTATTTGTCAGATTTATTTTTTGTAAAAGGTTTCATCAATAGGTTATTTAAAGGATAACAAATCTTACTTATTACCAAATAATTTAAATAAATTGGAATGTAACTGTTTAAGATTTTTCATTGTGATAATTTCCTGTTCTCTGTGTTTCATAACCTATATATTTAATATCTTTGATTGAATGGGCAAGTTTAAAAAAAGCACTTTAACCACTCATTAAGTGTGGTCATCATTCTTCAATTTTTCTCATTAGATAGACAAAATGCTTGATCGATTACTCAAAGTTATATTTTACAGAATTACTGGCAATGCAAACAGTCCCTACTTGCAGCACTAGATCCTTCATTTATTACATAAATGATAAATATTGATATGTGAACTCACCTTCCAGTGTGTGGAGCAGCTTTCCAGTAGCGATGTCAAAGATGTTGATGATTCCATCGATCGCTCCACTGGCCAAATATTTTCCATCAGGGCTCTGAGGATAGAAACAGGATTTTTAAAACTGGAGTTATTAATTACAAAGACTAATTTAAAGACATGGGGACTGGATGAGTTATAGCTAACTCTAAAAGCCTTGAAAAACTACATTTGGACCTAGTAAGAAGGGGTGAAGAGTTTAACAGGGAAAATCTGGCATAAAGGAGGAGAAACACAAATTAAACTGAGTTACTAGACAGCGAATACAGAGGGGTCTCAGCCCTCAGAGACGCCAAACTTGAGAAGCCGCCACCCTGCTGACCGGATGGACAATTTATGTTTCCTTACGTAAGCTATGCTCAGGATGAATTTTCCTCGAGTGTCCAGAGAATATTCCTTCTTGCCGCTTTCCACACCAAAGATGTTGACCTTGCCAAGGTGGCTCCCCGTGGCGATGTACTTAGAGTCTGGAGAGAAGGCGACCGACCAAGCATCGACTAGAGAGGAGAGCAAAAGGATGCAGGGAGGGTTAAACACATTAAAATGATTCTTTTTAGGGAAACATTAATTTGAACAACACCGTCTACAGTAGGGATGCACAATAACTGTTTTTTTAAACCGATACCGATAACCAATAACTTTCAGCTCCTAAAGGCCGATACCGATAACACACACATATACCTAAGATCATGACATCAATACTATGAACAAAACCAAAAACAGTTTTGACTCTTTAA
>JAQMCX010000050.1:21440570-21493362 GCA_029814765.1 Acanthurus leucopareius | reverse complement strand
TATTGGCAAGCCTCTCAAACATTTTCTTAAAGGTATCAAACAAACCTATTTGATATCTCACATCAATTTAAATAAGGCATGAAGGGGTATTCTTGATTTTTCCCAGTGAGAAAGAGTTTTTCTGATTATGCCAACGTCACTTGAATGCAGCATTCACTGCAGGTCATTCGGGTCTCAGTGGGAGCAAGGCACTGCCGTGCTGACAAAAATATATATGTTATCAGGGCTATTCGTCATGATATCGGACTTATCGGACTTATCGGAATGACGTCATAATTTCCTGTTATCGACCCGATAGTTATCGTGCACCCCTAGTCTACAGCAATCTAATGCAATGTATCACCTAGTTAAAATGTAACGTTTGTGCCTGCTTTACTGTCTAATGGTCAACTAGTGCATCTTGTGGTGGGTTGCATAACATGGGTTGTTTCAGTTGTTCAGCTGATACAGATGACCAATAATTATCTGCTTCTCATGGCAGATACAAACAAGATAACCAATAATGTTTCATTTTAAAAAGAAGCTCATAGTGTTAAGTTTTTGCACACCTGAGGGTAAGAAAAGCTCAGATGTAGTGAGTGAAGATGGATGAGTTAATATTTGGCTGCTCAGTCTGAGAATAAAACACAATGATAAAAAAGAAACCGCTTTGCTTAATAAAGAAATGGAAAAAAGTTGAGGTAGAGCTAAGCTACTTTTAGAAAGCAATTTGGCTTTGAATCATCAGTTCCATCTGTCTGCTATTAATTCACTGTTAATTAATACATAATATAAATTTCCCCATTATCAGGCTGATGACTTTTATGTATCCTCATCTATCTCCTTCGTGCTAGGCCTATCACAATTATTACATCATTACCTGAGCTGGTTTCAATGTGTGGAAAGAAAGCATGGACAAAAAGCGCCTGCATGTCTCTGCCTTTATGACTTTTGACAGGTTCATTTGTTGCAGCTCATGAGATCATATTTTATGCTTTGTTGTGCCTTAAATGAACAGAAAAGAAATAGTGATCTGAAATTACTTGTACAAATAATGATCAACAAAATCATGTCTAACTACCTCTGCAAAAGACATCAAACATACTTTTTGCGGCATTTATAAAATAATAACATAAAGCCAGAGGAAAAAAAACAATGGTTGTATATTAACAACTTTCACTCCTGAAGAAACCAATGTACCAAGAATACTGTATGTCAATGGAGGGAAGGAAAAGGTTTTTTGATCCACTGACACACACCAACCCTTGAGTGAAATAGAGTGTTACTAATGGAAGGTGACATGGCATTTAGATGAAGTGCAGCTTGATTCAACACACACATTTCAGGGTGTGGGGTTTCTGAAAGGTGAGAGTGAAAAAATAAAACAAGCTTGCTGTGCTACACAGCAGAACAGACAAGCTGTCATCCCCTGCAAGTTTGGTTTGAGACTAAACTGGGTGACAGTTTTTCATTTGTAGTGACCTTATTTCACTACAGTAAAAAAGCATGACAGTAAAAAAGCACCTGACATTAGCAAGTTAAATCAGCTATATTTTATTGGCTTTTTTAAAACTTCGATAATTAATCTATGATCAAAAAAGTTGAAGATTTAGTTTCTGTCAATCAACTAATCCTTTCAACTTTAAACAAACACTCTACAAGACAAAGTGCATGCTGACAGTAAGGGGGAACCAGTGATCAGTTTGATAAACTAATGATTATTTTGATAAGTTTAAAATAAAAAGAGGCTACTCACTATAAAATCCAACCATCCACTACAAACCAATCAATCAATAAAGTCAATGATCCTCTAAGGCTGTTTTACCTGGTCCAGCGTCCATGGACTTGATCTGTTTTCCAGACTCCAGGTCCCAGAGACGGATGTGAGCATCGAGGGAGCTGGAGGCAGCAATCGCTCCGTTGTGACTGATATCCACTGACACCACACCCAGCTGGTGTCCCTCCAGAGTCCACTGCAGCTCCAGCTTCTCATCTGACCTGCAGGAACAAAATTATTCTGTCATGTCAAGTCAAATAAACTCAACATAGACAAAAGTTTCTTAAAGCGCTCAGAAAAAAACAAGCATGTAAAAGTCCATGACAACTGGGCAAAATGGATATCAAGTGATGTGAACAAAAGCTCTAGAATGATAATAAACAGATCTTGATGTGGAACTATTTTAACAGCAAGTCAAGTTTGTTTTAATTTATAGCACAGTTAAAGATCTATGAGGAACTAAGTGATAGAAAATATAAGAAACACAATCAAAATGTTACATCGCTGTGATAGATTTGTGTTTCTCCTGGTAAGACTTTACAGATCTGATGTGAAGCCAGACTCACCATTTCCAGACTTTGACCATATCATCTAGTGAACCAGTGACGATAGTTTCTGTCCCATCTGCCTCACTTTTACCCCACGCTGCTGTCCAGATAGCATCATCATGAGCTAGCAGAGCAGCAAGGAAAAGCAATTAAAAGAAAAGCTTAGCAATTTCAAATTAGTTCAAGTAATAAAGTGAGAACTGTTTATTCACAACATTACTCACCATGTTCTTGCTTGAAAAGGATGCTGTACTGAAAATGAAGCACAGGTTTACAGTTTGTCTTTTAAGCAGAAATGAAAAATTGGCTGTAAAAATCAATCTATTTGAATTTGTTGCTTACTTGCGTGCTCATGTTTTTGGTCCTGGGAGTTGTAGAGCTAGTGAGGTTATTTTAACCTGAAAACAACATTGAGTGAGTTGGTTTATTCAAGGCAATAACTGCTTTACACTGAAAACTAGTTTAACTAAATACATTTACTCAAGTACTGTACTCTGGCACAAATTTTAAACACTTGTGCTGTGCTTTGGTCTTTACGTTTTATGTTACTTTCTACTTTTAATTTACTTATTTATCTTACTTTATAAATATATCATTTGTGCACACAAACCATATAAAAAAAAACAAATATTGTGCTCTTTTAAGGATAAAATGTCCAACAGTATTTACAAAAAATAGAGCTGTAATGACTAATAGATTAACCAATCCATTAACCGACAGAAAAATTTTTACAACATGTTTTTCTGCTTCTCCTCTAAATAACTGTGAAAGAGTCACTTTAGGCTCTGAGTACCTGTGACGGTCTTTATCACTATTTTCGATATGGTTTAAAACAAAACAATTAAATGACTGATGGAGAAAACAACATACAGATTAATTAATAAAGATATAATTAAATGCAGTCCTACACGTTAATGCATGAGCAATACATGACCATAATGCATCATTTACAGTAGCCTCATTTATCTGTCTTAGGTATCTTTACTTTTAATACTATGAGCTAATTTTCCTGCTAATACTTTTATTCAACTACCAATTTCAACGCAGACTTTTACTTGTAAGATAGTATCTCACAGTGCAGTTTAAGATTATTAACTTCAGTAGAAAACATTAACATCTCCTTCGTCACTGCAAGTTCGGAAGCCAAGAAATATTCAATTTTACAGGCAAACTATTAAAAATGCAGCCATGCCACAGTCAGTGGAAAAAGAGACGGATGGATAACGAAATTAAAGGTTATTAGCAACATATTTGTGCAGTCATACTGCCTAAAAAAGCTGCTAAAACTATTGATAACAGGAGCTAGCTCTGACTAGCAGCTGTGATCAGCATGTTAGCGCTGCACAAGCTGGCAACAAAGTGCTAATGCAGGTAAAACAGCTATTTTGACTATCGATTGACCGTCCATCTCAACGGACTGACTATTGACAACATATTGTTGATTTATTATGCTTTAATATGAGTCTACTTACCTTAAAATATGCTTATGAGATGTTTATTCAGTATCAGAACTCAGCGATTTATATGTGAGACGCCATGACAACTTAAACGTAACTTCCGCTTTCCGTCTTCTTCGTTTGTCACGTGACAGTTGGAAAATATCGTATGAAGCGCACTATCGCTACCAGCGGAACAGTGGAGGAAAAGCGTTTCAAGGAGATTGCTGCAAGTGAAAAAGATATTAAATACGATTAATTTACATGAAAAACAACCCTGCAAGATTTTAGATTTTAGACAAGTTTGCATCATTTATCTTTTTATAATTATTTTTATTTTTAGATGTAAAATAATCAATAAACCAACAATATGCCCAAATGTTTTTTAAGAGATTTATTAATACTAAAGTCTATTTTATATCCAGTTACACAGATTTAATCACACTATAAGTGCATACAATTTTTTACACACACTTACAGTTTGTGTGTAAAGAGGACATTTTAGAAATACTGATTTTTGCAATAACTTAGACTCAGAATCTTCAAGAGTTGCCTGCCTGTCTTGATACGTTAACATTGTTTTATAGTAAAACCTCTATACTGCCAAGAGACAGGCACACCGGAGCCTGAGGACTAAAAGGAAAAATTTCTAATAGTTTTTGACAGCTACTGCAGCAGCAGTCTGAGCTCAAGACTCATGACAGTTTTCAAGACAAAGTTGTAATACAGCTGGTGTGTTCTGAATAACTCCTGAAAGTCGAGCTGAACTGGGCAGTGGAGCTGCAGAGAGAGGACAGGAGTGTGAAACTTCTGACAGCCTGAGTGAAGAAGATGAGTGATGTCCTATTTAGAGCAGTGTGTGTGTGTGTTTGTGTGTGTGTGAAAGAGAGAGGGAGAGAGAGAGTGAGGGAGAAAAGTTTGACCTAAAACAACCTAAAATAGTTCTAACATTAACAGTAATGGATATTTTGATGTTTATATGATCCTTATGAATGCCACAAAGGACTATGTTGTCTAAAATGTTACCTTCATTCAGATTACTGTTTCACTGCCAGATGAAACTCTGATCTTCTCTAAATATGTGAACAAATGAACCACCTGTAGAACTGCAGACGTGCATGAAAAACTCTAAGTTACTGACTTCTTCAGTCAATTTTTTAAATGTTCGTCTCAAAGGCTGTTATATTAACCTTTTCATTGCTGTTAAAGCCCTTTTTCATCCATGTAAATTACATAAAACAAAGCTCCAAAGGCTATCATTTGCACTTTCAACTCTATGAGCACTGAAAATATTAATCTTATACCTTTACGGTTGTATCTATATAACATAAAAAATCTGGATCTGCCTTGCCTGGAATCTTTAATTTCTCCTTTAGGCACTTGTTTTTTTGTTGTTGTTGTTGTTTGTTTGTCCTGCAGGCTGTAATGATCACAGTGCTGCTATTTTCAGCCAAGTGATTCATTTGTATTTTCAGAGATGGTGTGTAATGAACCTAATGTAATGTCATCAGCTGCAGTGTGTTGAAAGGAGAGCAGGACCTCTCTTTTTATCTTTGAAATGACAAAATAAGACACTTTTACAGCAGAACAAGATAAACATTCAAGCATTTCATAATCTGATTTTGTAACCGCGCTGTTTGTTGATCGTATCGAGGTGTTAAAGCTAAGAGCACATTTTTCTATTTGTGCTTCAGGACAAAAACAAAACTCTAAATTCTCAATTTTAATTGAAAGCAGAGTCAAATCAGATGGATTTATGCTCATCTAGACATAATGATTCATTGGTAGATGGAAAAATTAACTGAGAATCAAACTTAATTAAACACAGACTTAAACATGAAACGTTAATATAAGAAGTTTCTCAGCGTCAGCTCCTTAAGTAATCACCATTTTCCTCCTTTTGGCTTTGAAATGATCATTCTTGCCTGATTGTGGGATTTGGTCTTGGGAGATGTGTCAATGGGAAAAGAAAGATTAATCCAAATAAAAAGCAGAAACTTTTAAGCTGAGGTGTCATTTTTTAAGAGGTTTGGTGTCACTTAAAATCCTCCTTTGGAAACTATTTTTGTTCCAACAAGCTACTTACGTCATTTTGATAATTTTCTCTTTAATTCCTCTGTGGACAATGAAACAATTCAAGGACAGTGAAACTGCATTCAAAGACAGAGACAGAACGTGTGTTATATTACAACAGTTACAATTGTTGTAATTATCCAAAAAGTTGTTCACAATATAATTATCTACATTTGCAAGTGTTAAAATCTTTAACATGGAATGTGAAAGTCACTGATAATCAGACTACTTCTAAATGATGAAATGCTGTTTTAACAAAATATATATCATCAAACTGCTAATCAGCATTTTCAATAAACTTATTTCATTTGTTTATTTGTCACAGACAGGTCTCATTGATCAACATAAAAATTAGCCAATGTTAGGGATGATGACATTTCTCCTTTTTTTGCCTAATATTTATTGAAGTAAAGCACATGTTGGACTAGTATGATTATATAATATAAAATGCGTTAATTATTAATCATTTGATTATTTCATGTATTATATTTACACGATTAACAACATTGTGTTTCTTTGTAGAGAGAGATGTTTTTTCAGATTACAGCTCAGCTTCACTTTGTCACATTTTGCACCCAATCTTTTATTTTTGGTCATGCAGTTCACCTGAGCAGGTCTAAGGGTGAAACACCTGCTAACAGGCAACTCCTTAAAAACTTCCCATGCAATGATTTAAAATGATCAAGCTGGAGTATTTTTTATAGAACAAACAGATTAATACATAATTCATACAAAACAAAACAATACAAAAGAATGCATGTCTAATAAATATGATAACAATCCTTGATAAATCCTGAGGGGAGGAATCAAGAGCAAAACATGCAGATGATTCATTACCAGTTAAAGGCACCGTCTCTTTGATTCATGAGTGTGGCGCACGATTGGTTTGTTCAAAGTTTTACTGTAATATCTCGCAGCTGTTTAGCCAACCATACACAACAAATTTATAATTAAGACGCAACAGAAAATCCACAAAGAAACCAAAGAAATATCACTTTGAGTGCAATAGTTCAACAGCTCAGAAGAGGCAAAATCCCCAAAATGAACACTTTTTCATAATAATACATAATTAATACAATGCAAATGCCTACAACATAATTCTAATAAATGCCCCCAGTTTTAATATTCTTTTCAATAAGAGTTATAAAAGTTTTATGAACTTTATTGTGGAAACTTCTAGTTTTAAACAAAGTTGCATAAAGCCCAGGACCTCAGCTGCTTTTTTTTATGTATTAAATCATAAAGAGAGACTTTTATTTAAACTCATCTCACCGAAAGATGTCAACAACAATGAAAGCCAACCTCCACACTTTCAAAAATGACTATTCACATAGCCGAAGCTCTATAAATACGCTCTGAAAGAATGAATTGAGTCGTTTTAGTCCCCAGAGGAAGCCGACACGCCAGTCTTTGCTCTACTGTATTAATGGGACAGAGCTTTCGGGTGGGAGGGACCTCCTCTTACTCCCATTAAGGACAGCAGCTATAAAGGAGCTGAAGACAAGATTTCTTCCAGCACACTGAGACACAGAGCGAAGCAAGAGTGTGTGAAGAGAAAAGAAGATTTTAAAAAAAAAGAAAAAGGAAAAATCCAGAGAAACACTTGGGTGTAACGGCGTGAGCGTGAGGCTGAGCCCTGAGCAGAGGAGACAGCAGCACGGGGGGAAGACGGAGGAGGAGGGTGAGAAAGAGTCAAAGAGGAAAAGAGAAAAAGGGGAGCAGCATCAGAGCGTGGAACAGGTTCTTTCTGCAGCCCTTCACACTCAGCCTCAGCAGACATGCCTAACTTTGCCGGCACCTGGAAGATGAAGAGGAGTGAGAATTTTGATGAACTTCTCAAAGCCTTGGGTAAGCCTCCTCCTGTCCCCTTTCCCCCCTCCTACCCTCTCCCTCTCTCCCCTTCCATTACCAGCATTACCTCCCTGCATGAGGTTGACTATCCATCATGTCCATATAGAAAAAGGCTTTTCTTGTTCTTCGAGAATGGCATTCCTGACTTCCAACAACATGGCATTGTTCAGAGGAGCTCCATGGGAAAAGAACGCAGAGATCCACGGGGAGATGCTGCTGAAGGGAAATCCCTTGGCATTACAGAAGATATGAAACACTGGATGCTGAATTCCAGCCTAAACAGACGTGGTATTGTTACATGAAAAGAGGAGGGGGGCACAACATTATTCATGTTAAGCATTTAAGTAGGGCATGCATTAGCGATGCCAGGGGAGGTCTCTGAAGCTTAGTGCTATTCTCTTGTGTCCTATCTTTTTTCATTCTTTTTTTTTTTTCCACCCGCCTCAGTCTTAACTGATGATTGTGATGGGTTAGATTTGGTCCAGTTTAACTGGGTCAGTCAATTGTGTTGCGGCGTTTTTCGTCACGCCGGGGCTGCTGAAACAGACAGGACGTTTGCAAAAAAGGCTGTGTGTCTTTAGAATAATGTAGAAATCTTTAGGGAGAAGTCCGTCTCTGAGTGCAGGAAGCTTCTTCATGAACTCTCTCAAAAGAGTTGGCACCAAACTGTGTCACATTTACAACTTTTTTTTAATAAATGAAAGTCTCTTTTCTGGGCAGTTTAAGTTAAAACAGTTTTCTATCTTGCAAAAGTGAAACGTCAGTTTAGTTGTTGGTGCATTACTGCAGAATTTAACAGCTTACATGAAAGATTTTTGAGCATCTGAGAGCAGATTTGGCTCTGAAAGCTTCTGCTTTGAGGTTGCAGTCTCTCTAAATATCCCTACTTTATATTCTACTGTTTTTTTCTTTAAAAGACAATGACAAAAAAAAAAACAAAAGCCAACCATGACTTTATTCAAATACGGCATTTGTAGTGAGAAGCTCAGATTATTCTTCTATGCGCTCAAGTTTTTGGATAAACATGAGCACAGTTTACCGTAATCCATCCCAAATATTGAAAATACCAACTTTCTGATCACCTAAAGCTGAAAATAGTGGCTGTTTTAGGAAATAACAAAGCATTTTCTTATAAAATTGAAATATATACTTAAGGCCTTTTGTTAAAGGTTTATTTTCCCAGTAGGAATGAACAGGTCATAGGTTGAATACACATTATTACAGATGGAGTAACGTGATGGGAACTATTTAAAGACATGCTAACTCAGTGTTTTCAAAAGATTTGATGATATTAGATGACTGTAAACCTCATATAAACTCCTTAAAATCACTTTAAAACTGAAAAACTGCTAATTTTTTTGGTTTGTTTTGCATCACGAAAGATGCTCTCCAGAACAAATCCTCCTCATCAGCTCTTGCCATGTTTGATGCAAGAGCCATAAGGAAACTGTTCCCTATAATAGATTGTAAGTCCAAAGAGAAATCTGACTTTCGCACGTTATCCATTTGTGAAAACATTAACCACATCTGCCGGCGCAGATCACTCACTCGCTCTCACAGAAGGGCTCGGTCAATGCAGAGCTGATTCCAGAGCTGCAGGGCCGCTGCTTTCCATCAACATCCATATAATTATCTGTTGAGTCTGAGGGTTCCCTTCAGCATGAAGTGGATTGTTAGTGTATAAGCAGACTGCAGATAGCAGACGAGCATGCTGAGTTAACAGAGCTGATCACAGCTCACAGTTTGCAGATTGAGAGCAGACGTGTCTGCGTTTGATCAAAGAATGTAAAAAATACTGCAGAGTTTTAATACAACTTTATTGGATTTTTAAAGATGTGAGTTAATGTCCTCTCAGGCCATAAGGTGCAAAAATTTAAAAAGCAGTTGATTTTTAAATTAAACATAGAAATAAGTAGAAAACACTGAGTTACTTTAGCTACTTTCTGCCTGTAATTATGGTTGTCCAAAAAAATGTAGCTTCTGGTCATGTCACTGTTTGCTTTGGACATGCATGATGCATAAATAAGTGTATTTTTTTAAATTTAAGCATATTAAATTTGGGGAACATGACAAGTTTTTCAGAAAAAAGGGACAGACTGCTTGGCTCACTGATGCTCATCCATATTTAATGCAATAAAAACACATGGCGTGATCCCTCAGATCATGGGTGGGGTCGGGTGTGAGCTGTCAAATTAATATGGTTTTGTGTCTGGGTGCTGACCAACCAACAACAACACACTCGTTTTGGGTTCTCGATAAAACTAAAAATGGCTGATATGTTTTTGAAAATCCAAGAAAAAAATTGCAAAACTAAATACTTGTTCTTGCTTGTCAAGATATGGGATACAATATGTAAGTATTATTTTGGTGTTTTGAGAGGTTAATTAAATAAAAGATCCAGGACTTTGGCAGAACATGTTACCAGATGGTCTTAAAGCATCAAACCGGGTGTGCCAAAGTGTTCGCACACACAGGATCACTTCTCTTACAACCACCAGACAAAAGTAAAGCCAATGCTGACATCAGTTTAATTTTTTTCCTCTTAAAAAGACTAAATTATCCCTCACAAAGGCTTCGTAGCGAAAATTCCACAGATTTGTCAACATTTTGAGACATAATGGAGGTTTTATGTTGGAGCACCTATTGTGTTTTTACTCTGAAAACTCTGAAACTTCTACATTTCTGTCATTCTTTGTTAAAATTTAAGCTCAGAGATGCTCTTGCTCACCAAGCACAGAAATGCGAGGAGACATGCAGTCAGCATGGGCGTCTATATTTAAAGTCCAGAGTCTGATAGAAACTGGCATGAGGGCCTGGAGAGGTTTGGATCTGGGTGGGGTCGACGGTACGGCAAAAAAAAGAAGCAACAGGGATGTTTTGGTGCAGATTTTAGCACCAACTGAACATAAAAAAGGAATTTTTGTTGGCAAATGATAATATCTTAATTTTTTTCTTTCTCCTTTTTGTGCTGATTTCTGTCACTTTCACTTTTCTCAGCAGAATTTGATTATTTTTAAATGAAAAAACATATCCCTACCATGGTAAGAGCTAAATTTTTTTTGCGTGTCAGCTTTTCAGTAGATCAACATCCTTCTTCTCCTTTTCTTCATTTCTTCTCCTCCTTTCTCATGATTGAAGTAGATTTAAATGGCGTTTTCAGTAAATTTATGACTCTTGCAACCCGTGAGGAGCTTCTGAAAACAAAATCACATACAGTATACTGTGAACTCATGAAAGTGCATTTCTAATGAAGTGAAAAATATCATGCACATCACTGTAATTGAATATAACTAGCTTTAAAATAATTAGCAAAGCCAGAAAATTGTAATCATTAAGTCATTACTAATGATCAACAATCCTTAAACATCCCCGAGGATATTTTATGGTCATTTTGTACCACGAGGCAGTGAAACATCCCACTAATTGGCCCTTTAATGATTGAATTAATCTTGTTAAAATGCTGAAGCTGACCTCTGTTTCTCCCTCTCGTTACTCTGATCCGGGTTGTTCCTGGTCAGGAGTGAACACCATGCTGAGGAAGGTGGCTGTGGCGGCGGCCTCCAACCCCCACGTGGAGATCCGTCAGGACGGGGAGCAGTTCTACATCAAGACGTCCACCAGCGTGCGCACCACCGAGATCAACTTCCACATCGGTGAGGAATTCGATGAGGAGACGGTGGATGGACGAAAATGCAAGGTAAGTGAGTGTAGTAAAACCAGATGCATCAATAAAATATGGCACTTTTATACACAAGTTGGTTATAAACTGTGGAATAAAATGGGATTAAAACTCACAGTTTAAAGAAACAAAACCTCGTGTTTGTAATTTTAAAACTTTTTAACAACAATTCATGTTTATGTAACATTTCACTCTAATTTTCATACAGTTGAAGATCTTCTTGCTCAGTTTTACTACATTTTTGGGAGCAAATAGTTTTGTCTTTTCAGCACAAACAAAAATCTATGCACATTGTTTTGTAATCACATTGGTATGACATGCAACAAAAGATTTGAGCCAGAGTCAAATCAGGGGCATTTCTCATTTACTAGGAAACCAGGAATCCTTGCAGTTTGCAACTTAAGATGCTGCCATTTAATTCTTTTAAATTGTCCAGAAATGGATGGCACATATATGACATTTTGCCATTTTTCCAAGCTTTTTTCAAGTTTACCTCCCAAAATCCTCAAAACAGTAATTTTCTCTGAAGTCAAATATAAAAAGTTCTCTGTGCTTTATTTCTGTCAAATACTTATATCACTGCAAACAGTTAATGTCACAGTCAGCTAGTTTAAATTTAGTTAAAGTGTTGGGTTTATGCATGTGATGGTTAAGTTAAATACAGAAGTGTGTATCTCATCATGCAAACCAAAGTCTGGTGACAAAAAATTGTTTCAACAAGTTGTTAGAATAACTTTAGCACGTTATTTTTTATTGTGTGTAACTTTTGTCATTTGTCCATCTAAAGTGATACCAGTAAGTTACTACTTTTCATAGATTGCGTCAAATTCATCATGAGCTTTATCATGTTTTTTTTTTTTTCTGAAATAACCCTTGACATTTTTAAGCAGTTATTTTAATTCGATGCAGCAGACATGCAGCACTTCTGTACTTATGAGTTTCCCCACAGCACAGACTGAATGACCTGTAGCTGCTGCATTAGTGGACCAATCACATGTTGCATTTAATCTACAAATGCTTGCAGGGATCACTTGTCAGCAAAAACATATGAATAGTACTGTTGTGCTGTTTTAGATCGGAGTACATTCAGGATTACTTGACTGGTAGATTATTTCAGCAGGTATCTTAAAGATAATGAGAAATAATTCACACCCCTGATGTGTTCCCCTGTGGTGAAAACACACTGAGTTCCTCCAAAGGTTTCTAGACCATCTGGAAAGTTCCTGTGGTGAAAACAGGGCTTTAGTTTTTCATTAAGATCAAGATTATGTTTGGGGTTAAGATTAAGGGGGAGGGATGTAGTAACTATGATCAGAGTCCAGATAAACTTCCAGGAAACGGTTGTAGTACACTGAACACTTTTCTCTCCAGGAGCCACACATTAGTATGACTGTCGGGTTCGGTTGATGTGTAAATGATTAAATCTGCTTCTTGATTTGAAAAAATCGAAGTTCTCTCTAATCCTGATATCTGAGGATATCTAACTAAGAATATATTCTCTAAACTGTTTCATTATTTGGATTTTCAGCATATTTTTCTGTGTTTCTTTATGAGTGTATCCAAGCTCTGCAGAGCCATCAGCATGCTATTGTTGCAGAGGGTTAAATGAAAAATTAATACCTTCTTGCAGTGTCATGCATTGGTATCATGCTCACGTCTGAGCAGCTGGATTAAGGGCAGCTCGAGTTGGGATGGATGAGAGTTTCTCTCTGAACCTCTTCAGTCCCCGAGGGGGAGTTCTCACATCCTGATTCGCTGTCAGAGCTCCTGCACAGGTTCTGAAAGTAGAAAGAGACGCTTTTATTTTTTTATTTTTCAGGAACATCAAGGGCCTCTTAATTCTTGGAACTCATGAAGAAATCTGCTGAAAAAATAGGCCTTTTTTAAAAAGAAAATGAAAAGGTAATTAAGCTCAGATATGGTGGATGTAGCTGCTTAATTGTTGGGCATTATAACGTGTTAATATATTAAAATAACACCCCCAAAGCTGCCCCTCCCACCTGTAATTTTAATTTGTTTTAAAGCACAAAAAACCCTCTTTGATTAATTATATTAAAACCCACATTAAATACATTTCTTTATATGTCGACCTCCTAATGCAACATAAAGTCTTTTGTAAAATATTCAAAGAAGTGAGAAGAAAATTTCAGCAATCAATCTTTATCTTTTACTAATCAGAAGTATTTTATATTCAATCTGGACATAAAACTCACTGAATTTTATCGAGTCTCCTCCCCAAAAAAGCCTCGCCATGTGTGCTCTTTATTTGTTTATTGGATTAAGCGCTCAAGTCCCTCAACAATTTAATTGCACCCACACAATGAAGGGAGGCAGTGCTCCAAAGTTGAAGATGTCACAGTAAAAACATTGCTGCCATTGAGTCACTTGAGTTAACGAGAGTCTCGCATTAATGGTCCAGAGGCGGACATCTGTTTCTTGCCTGCTGCTTAGCAACCTGAGTCTGAGCTGGACAGAGAGGAAAATCTTGTTTAGTATCAGTGAGGACACACAGTGGAAAAAACAACATTCACATTCACATGCAATCACATGTTGTCCTTTCTGATGCTCAGATGAGGGCAAGTTATCCACAAATTATTCTTATTACAGTAACACGAGGTCATTGAGTGGAAGTTAATGGAGTATTTGTGAATGCAAACTGTGAAAACTGTGGATCAAGTATGAAAAAAAGTCCAAAGATGATTTGCAGAAACAGAAAAGGAAGCAGCTCTGTGAGGTGTGCATCTTTATAAGGCTATTAATGAGTGAAAAAATCATCTTTTAATGACTTGGATCACTGGATTCTTTCAACTGGATGGTCCACATCTCAAGCAAGTCACTCAGTTTCAGGGCTGTTAAGAAAAAATATCAAAATAAATATACTTAATATCTTTCCAAGGCTTCTAATACCAAAACTGCTGAACAGATTCATGTTTTATTCTCACATTTAAAACACAAACAAACTCCCTCCTTGAAAAATTCTTGGGCAGCAGAGAGCAGTGATATTCGTGCCTGTGGAGAGGAAATATTGCACATGTAAAGGAAAAAAAAATCAGCCAAAACTCGGAGAAACTGGAGATATGTATTTCCTGGAAACCACAGTGTCCTTTTAGGCTTGTGCAGGCTTTTAAACACATCTATTAACATGCAAAATTGCATGTGTGGACACAGTAAAATTCACAGATGCTTAAACACCCTCCAGCAGCTAAAAATCCAAAAGCACAAATTTTTATCTTTATCTTTTATTTCATGGTAAAACTACATGTTGCAGCCAGGGAGATCAGACATGACCTATTTCGGATCCCAGGAGACAGCATGGCTCCTTCTGTCTGTGCCCTGGGGCATGCTGGGTACTGGGCAGGGCTAGACGGTCTCTCAGTCTGGCTGTTAGCTGCGTGATGCCTCTCTGCTACGAGGCTGACGAGTCGAGCTGTCATCACACATTTGCCACATCCACTTTTTTTGGGCTGGAGCATCAGCATGGAAGCATTTGTCTGCAAAAAAAAAAAAAAAGATTTTGTAGATAGTTCGGTGCAGTCAGAAGGTGTGAGATGTTGATATGAAATGATCTTTCTTTGTTTTGTCTCTGTTCTGCAGCAAACTTTTGTATGTTTTAAAAAAAGATAATGAAGTTAAAGTGGGTTTAAGCTATCGACCGTTCTTATTGGGTGGATATCTTTATTCACCTCCAATTTTAAGACAGCTGAAGCTTTTGGTTACACTGAGTTTTTGCATCCATCAGCTGTCCCACAGTCTTCAGCTGCTAAATGCATCACCATGATCACCAGCCAGTGTCTGCATTTCCTGAGGAAGCAGGCAGCTGTTTTCAGTGAAGAAAAAGCCCCGAAAACCCACTGTACAATACCTGCTCAGTGCCAAACTGCAGAGAGAAGAAAACAACAAAACCGAAGGTGGTTCTCAGCAACGAGCACATTGTGCTCTTGTGTGACAATCATACGCAAGAGTGGAGCTGAACCTGCAGGAGGCAGCGCCCACCGACACTGGCACATGTGCCGGAGGGGCAAAGGGGGGGGTTCAGTGTCGGGTGTTGGCGGACTCTCAGGTGGTGGTTGGCAGGAGAGCCCTAAGTGGGTTTTGGCTGAGGCCGGCTGCCCCTGTGGTTAAACGGATTACACGCTGATCTGTGGCTGGCGAAGAGCAGAGGGCTTATTAACACCGCCATAAGGTTAAAAAGCTCCAGTTAATCTGCGTGAGCGCAGCGGGATCAGACGGCCTCTTCTCGCTTCCACGGGGAGAAAGTGATAAGGCTCTTCCTGTCTGTCTGTCTGTCCCACAGACAAACAGACAGACAGGCAGCAGACGGGCTTTCACGCAGAGTGGGAGTCTTAATGAGGCGATTATGGAGGGAGGTGTTAAGGTGGAAAATGCTGTAAGACAAAGATGAAGACTTGGGGTTTTTTGCTGCTGCATTGTGAAGCTGAGGTTCAGTTTGCTGAGTTTTGAGAAAAAAAATCGTCTGTGGTGCAGAAATATTTCTATCTGAACACAAGCTTCATTTCACTATAAATAAAGTGGATTTTTTTAGGAAAAGTCCCATGAATTGGTACCACAAAAAGAAGCAGAGATGTTGTGTGAATGAGGATCAGAAACAAAGCTTCTCTGATTGTCAGAATGATACAAATATCTTATGTGGCATAGACTAACACGAGGATGCATTGGCATATATGGCAGGGCATCCCTTAATGTAATTATGAAGGTGATTCTCGTCCGTGCAGCTCAGCAGCTCTGCACAGGTTTGAGGTAAATGGATAAAACCAGCGATGTATTTCCAGGACAAATGGAGCTCCGTGCAGCTGAGATTCAAGTTTGATTTCTTTGCTTGTGACAGTTTGTCATTTAGCACAGAGAAGGCAGGAGCGAGCCTGCGGCGAGTGACAGACCAATCAAAAAATCTGTTGAAAGAAAAGAGTGAAGGAAGACTGATTGTTTGGACTGAGTCTAATATAAACTGAGAGCAAAATATTGAGTTTGGGACTCGCAGGCCCATCTGTACAATCTGTATCACATTACTCTGAGAGCTGAAAAATTATTTGTCACTCTGTCTGCTCCTCACACCATTTTTTAATCCCGTTTCAAGGTTGAAGACAATTTAACAGGAGCAATAAATGTCTGTAAAAAGGCTGTGACATTTCTCATTGTTTACTGAGGGAACATTTGTGCAGGAGCCCTCAGTAGTTAAAACTCAGCTGGTTGATTTGGTGTCACCTGTGGTTGGTAACAGGTGTTTTAATAATACAAAGTCAAGAGCTCTGTATAATATTATACTGAATGAATAAAAAGACCTGGATGATCAGCCTTGCTGCCAATTTCCCCCAGTGGACTTTTGTGGTACTGCAAAGAAAAAGAGCAGAAAAAGGCATCTTTTCCATTTGAGTCCATACAACAAAACTTGTTGGTCTTGAGCAGAAGAAGCACTAATGTAGATATGCAGTAATCTGCACAACTTGGAGGCTAAAAAATATCTTTTGGCCTTTGTGCTTCTGTGAGAAAAATTGCATTCAAGTGAATCCTATTTAAAAATTCTAATTACACATCCATTAAAGTAATAAATAAAGATCACTTAGGGCCACAAACATTGCTCAAACTGCAAACTGTCAGTACTGTTTGTGGCCCTAAGTGATCTTCATTCATTACTTTAATGCAATTAATGCAATTAAAGCAAATTTTATCTGCAGACAGCCAAACACATGAAGGCCCATCAGGTCTTTGTGTTTTATAAAGAAAACTGATGAAGATAATTATCCCTGATGTCTGTCACAGTGATGCATGAGATGTTGTTGAATGTGGTCTTCTGCAGTTTGTGAAATTATCTCTGAATGAGGTTTTGTCTTCTGCATTTATTGTTTTCTGTAGATCTTATGTGTATGGGTACACAACTGGTATAAAGTAAAGACTGCATAGTAGCAATAGAAGCTGAGATGATATAGACATAACAATTTTAAAATCTTTAATATGAAGGACTTTAAAAATCCTGACTATTGCAGCGGTTTGAAGTGACACTGTGACTGACACTGAGATGAATGGCTTTAAAGCAACAGGCAGTCTGCACCAGCTTTCAATGAAACTGTGTTTTATATACAAAAAAAACCATTTGCCATCACTGCCAACTTCTGTTTTACATCTTCTGCTTCAAATCCTTAATTCCATAATTGAAAAAGTTGGAATCTTTCAAATGAAGTTCTGCACTTTTGTGTTTTTGTGGCGATCAGAGTGTAACTGTTCTGAGAGAAATTGCAGCTTAAAGCACGTCTGCAGGTCTTCATCACTCAGATGTGATATCTGTTTCTGGCTAAAAATATGACCTGATCTGATAAAGAGAAACCGTGCCTCACATTAACTGTCCTGAGGGTGAGACATAAGCTACTAAGTGTGGGAAAAGTGATGAGCAAACACTAACAAGAGGGAGATAATGTGATCAAAACGTGGAAAGAGATGAGTCCGAGAAGGAGGAAGCGTGTTACTTCGGGGGCTTTGGGAGAAATGTAGTAAAATCCAACATAAAAACTTAAATCCGTGCAGGATATGAGATGGTCTCCCATTTCTCGACACACTGCTTGTGTCAGCGTACACGCTTAAGTCTGTGAGAGACTGAAGCAAAGCCAAAGGCAGCAGATGTTGTGATGAGTTAAGGGGAAAAAGCAGGGAGAATTTGTGTTGGTCTCAGAAGTGTGTGCACAAGCTCTGATGTGGTATTTGGAGGAGAGAAAAAAAAAAAACTATGTGTGAGAGTTTGTCTGCGAGTTAATGTTCAAATAAGAGAGAATGAGAGAAAATCAATCCAAGTCAGAGGCTGAGACTGCTGTTAACGTTAAAATGGAGCCGTGGCTAATCGACTCTCTGGGCTCTGGCTTTATTAGAAGGAGGGAAAAAAAAAAAAAAATCAGGGGCCGAGCTGCAGAAAGCCGTAGAAAAGCCCTGCTGGTGTTCAGCTTGGCAAAGTCGGTGGACGGCAGCCCGCAGGGATCCATGATGGCTTTCCTTACCTTTGAAATGGTGATTAACATTTGCCTCTGAGAAACCGAGACTGCTGTTGCTCCGTCCAGCACCGAGCAGCAGCGAGGCCTGAAATACGCAAAAAAATTGCACAGATGTCGAACAAATTAGGAATATTTCTGCGATTATTCTACTGTGCAAGAACAAACCTTGGATTCAAAACCAGATTTTTTTATTTTCTTTTTTACAGTTTCAGGCTTTGGAGCAGGATCACTAGCTTAAGGTGCTACGCTGAAAAGGAAAGAGAGGCTTATGTGGAGGAAAATCAAATTTCAGCAGTGTGGAGAGAGTCAAATAGCAACGTGAGGCAAACACTGAAGTCAGAAAAAGTGTCGCAGTGAAAGTAGGATTATATCTGGATACAGACTTGTTTTAGAAGCTAATCTTTCAAATAACTATTAAAGTAAACTTAAAGCAAAAATACATTTGATGTTTAAAGCTTCTTGTGTGTCACATGTGCCCACTTTCAAGCCTTTTTTCCACACAAATCATGCAATACAACTGCATATTGCTCTCCCAGTGTGTGATTTTGGCTAGTATGCTGACATTAAGGAACATAATGAAGCATGACGTGTTAAACAACAGCACTGGTTTCTAGTGTGACGTAAACATACACATAATAACTGCATAATGTGGCAAAAAAACAATAATTTACTGTGAGTATTATACATTTGGTTCTCTTGTTAGATTACATAAGGGGGGAAACGCCTTTAAAGTTCACCGTTTGACTATTTTTACATTTGATTTTTGTTCTTTTTAAATGAGCAAAATAAAGGGAGTTAAACAAAGTTGAGCTATTTCATTCCCTCTGTTTCTGATGTTATGCTAAGCGAGTCTCCTGGCTTCACAAATATGAGATCTGTGTGACTTTTAGTATAAAAAAAGAAAAAGTTAACAAGCGTATTTCCCATGTATTCCCATATATTTTCCATATGTCTGACTGCTCCTCTAAAAGAAGAGCTTTTGTGACTGCAGACAGTTGAGGTAATGCAATATGAGTGCAGGTAATGGACCATTTAGCGGACCGAAAAAGATAAATCCTCTCCATTAACACAAATTAGCGCGGCGGGGTCACCGTGGTCCTGATCTTTTATGAGTTCTTAACTCTCTGACAGGAATTTTGAGTCAATTACTTCAGGAGAAATTAGTCTTGAAGTCCAAATCTGTCTAATCCTGTTGAAGTCATTTGAAATATTATTGAAGCAAATAAGCAGACGGAGACCTTGAATGACCAAAGTGCCTTTTTTTCACTCCGACTGTTAACGACTTGGGCCACTGATTTATAATATCATACTGCTTTGTTCATTGAGGTTTGGCCATGGGTGAAATAGCACAGGACAGATGTTATTTTAAGATGTCTGTGAGATATACGGCCAAAGGTATGCGGACATCACACAGATCTTTGATTGCTGAGCATTGATCTGTTAGCTTTAACAGCTTCCACTCATCTGAGGGGTTTTTCCATCAGATTTTAGATCCAAGCTGCAGGGATCTATTCAAAAATCCGTGCAGGGAAACCAATTTGTTCCTGGACTTTCCTTTGTGTGTAGAATAATTGCCAAGAAAAGGTCTTTACTAAACTATTTCCACAAAGATGGAAGCTTTGGGGTTTGAGTTACAAGTGCAACAGACCAGATTTCTGACCACACTGATTAGTGATGCTGATATTAAAAGAAACACGCATCTTGTTTATATGTTTTTATCACACTTCTGACCTGCCCACCTCCTTGTTTCTCCCCCTGCAGAGTCTCGCCACCTGGGAGTCAGAGAACAAGATTCACTGTAAGCAAACTCTGGTGGATGGTGACGGCCCCAAAACCTACTGGACCAGAGAGCTGAACGGCGATGAGCTCACACTGGTGAGCGCACGGCAATGACTCATCGTCTTACTGAAAGCTTTTGATAGATCACTGCTCAGGAAAAGGAGAAAAAAAATACTCTATAAAGACAAAACCCCTGAAATTTATAATAATTTATATAATTAGCTCACATTTCTGGCTAAACTCGACAAAAAGAAGACAAAAACAATCTCCGAAACGCATCACTGTGAGTGCAGAGAGAGTAGGATCTAATCTGTATGGTTTGTTCGTTATGTGGCTTGTTCTCATGGAGACGTCGGATGCATTAAGATGGGATTTTTTTTCCTTTTTTTTTTTTTTTCGAGCAGCTAGTCCTACTCTGTTTGAAAAATGGTTAATGAAATGAGGCAGCGAGTGTATGAAGTCACCCTGGAGATTCATCCGTAAAGGAAATGAGAGAGGCAGTTTCCCAAGGAGCCGAGCTTTCATCCACCCTGCGGAGAGATGTGAAAGGAGAACAAGAGGAGCTGCTATGCTGACATCGCAGTAATACCCCCCGTATTTAGCTAGATTAATATGGGTAGAAGTCAATGGGTCTAAAGCCCCTCGAACGATGTGTAAGGGAGCAGTCCAAGACCAATGGACCGGACGAACGGTTCTCAGGGAATCAACAGCTTTTCCTCTTTCAACGCTCCCACGCTCTGCTCTGTTGTTCCTCAAAGTACTTGTGAGATGAATGTCCAAAAAGAAAAAGCTTGAAACAACAATATAGAAAAGTTTAGATGCTGAAAAAGTAATCGCAGGATGTTTGTGCAGCTTTACTGGTCAAAGGCAAGGACAGGGAAGAAGAGCAGCTTTTTATCATGTCCTCAATGCTTAAATTCTACCTTAATACTCTACAAAAAGCTTCTTACTGTTCAAACTAAGAAGAAAAGCAGAGTTGTTGAGATATTTTCTGATGTTTGGGAGATAAAAGCAGGATTTGTTTTAGTGGCCTTCGCTCTGGTGGCACTTTGGCTGCCCTGGAGGAACTGGAGCGTTCATGTACTAATGGAGATTGATCGGCTGAGCTGTGATAGCAACAGAGTCTCCGAGCTTCTCTGCTGCTCTTCTCACCTCCGTCCCCCCCGCTGTCATACCATCATACAACCTGCAGAAAGACCACGCTTACAGTGCAGCTTGTAACCAGCATCAAGAGCAAAAAAATCTACTCAGAGCATTTTTTCTCATTCTGAAGTAAAGATCACAGATGGTACAAAAATGGTTCGCATTTTGTACTTTGTATTTTTTTTTGCCATTATGATACTAACACATGCAAATCTTGTCTGCCTCAGTTTTGGTGACACAGCAGCTTGATGGTGTTTGTGTAAGCAAAGATGCTCTAGAAGAAAACATGATGCATTACAAGCTGCACCAATAGAATTGAATAGTACTTACGTGGAAACTCTTACATGTGGTTTAGGCAGGAGAAGTTACATTTCAAAGCAGTCCAAAAGAGGCAAACTAAATCCAAACTGGTGAGGAAGAAACAAAGGTCAAACAGAAGGTCAGGTCCAGGGAAACCAAAGCAAAGAAACACTGAGAAATACTTGGAAAATCATACTTGAAGAATTGACTACAATCTTAAAGTACAGAGTACAACAGGAAAAACTGGCAACCGGAAAAGGGAACATACCTGAATTAAACACACAAGGAAATAATTAACTGATCAGCAACAGGTGATTGAGAAAACTAGCAGGAGACACAAAGACAGGAAATTATGGCAAAAAGCAGAAAAAACTTACCAAAATAAAACAAAAAATATCTAAACTAAATCCTCAAAACATTGACAGTTCCTTGGGAAAAATAGGTCCAATATTACACTTGAGTAACTTTGGGCCAGAAAAATATCCATCATAATCTGTATTCAAGTTCACTTCTCCCATTGGATTTAAACAATTTCTGATGTAAACATCTCAGAAGTGTCTTTAATAGACTAACAATACCAATACTAGTAATACTAATGATACACAATACGTTTGTTATAATTTCTTGACTGTAATTTTAACTTATTTACCTACGCATGTTTGAACATGAAATTGCAGTAACTTTTCAATTAGATGTTCAAACTTATGATTCAACCAAATGTCTTAACATCAAATAGCTCATGACATCAGTGCAGATTCACAGTTCAACTGAAGTAAAAACAACTACTTTTAAACTTGCATGCTGATTATAAGAAATGCAAGAATTTAGCAAATGCAAAAGATCGTTTGAAATGTTGTTAAAATAAATACTGAATCACTATGCTAGTGTTGCCTGTGATAACAAAAAGCAGCTGTAAAAACTAAATGAAACGCTGTCGAAATCGTTTCAAAAATCCCAGACACAGCGACAACCAAACAATTGCAGAGCTTCAGCTCGAGACTTAGAGGACCAGAGATCATAAAGCATTGGTCTGATTGACTGTGGCAGTTCACACTGTAAGTGGGGCACATTTCCATACGATTTGCATGATCCGGTTAATTGGTTTAGTCTGAAAACACCAAAAAGGGCAGAGTCCTGGGGATTTTTCATTCTGAAATAAAAAAGCGAGAAATGACGGTTCATCAGAGGATTGGACTCAATCATGTCAAGCCCCTGCATTCAATGGACAGATAAATCTGTTATTAAGCAGTTTCTTTTGGTTTCATCACCAACATTCAGCAGCTTAGCTCAGACTGACGGGAATAATTTTCACTGTCATGTTGTGACTCATGCATCATTTTCTAATAGGAGTTCACTGACATTTTGAGATTAAGCTTTAGACCCACCGATTTTATTTTACTCATACTCCAACAATATGATAGCTAATATAACATTGGATTCATTACCATCAGATGTCTAAAATGCTCTATCTATCTCTTGTTTCCCACAGATCTTTGGGGCAGATGATGTAGTGTGCACACGAATTTACATCCGGGAATGAAGCTCTGGAGCCTTCATGGGGACGAAGGCAGAAACCCAGTTGGACCACAGCTTAAACCCAACAACACTCTGTCATGCTAACACGCTAACACATCTGCAAAGTATCCCGTGTAATCTCTCTCAGCAACAGTCTGCATAGTGTCCACAAGCAGCAGCAATGTCTCTGTAATGATTCGTAGTGAGTTTTGTGTCGCGGTACAGTAGCTGGATATCTCAGTGTCCATATCTGCAACCCTGGTGTCAGCTGTTTACGTAGGATTTAGTCATCGGACGCACTGATCAAGTATTCATGTTTGAAGACAGGAAACAATAAAAACATTGAACAAACAGCATCAGAGTGTCTTTCTTACATTTTCATTTCTTTAATTGGTGATGTGTGGAGATTTCTTTTGTCGTACAAGATGTGCAAAACTCATTTTTTAAATATTTTGGAACCTTTTTCATTTAAATCTTGCAGTTTTCTTCTTTGCCTCTTTTTGCTGGTACATTGCTTGACTCAATACCACCATCAGCTGTCAATCAGGGGAAAAACGTGGCTTGCATGCATTACACATTTACATAACCAGCTACTGCAGATGGCAGGAATTTTTATCACAATGTCATCTCAAGGTCCATGTTAGAGAAACTCTGCAGCCTTTGATCAGATCAGATGGTTGTCATCAGCAGATAGAGCTTCCCCTGTTGGTCATGGAAAAGATTTTCCATTTCAAAGCACTTCAAAGAGTAACTGTACTGTACTCTCTAATGATCTGGCTTTGACATCTGTGAGTGACAACATGCTTTTTCACATCCTGTGCAGCAGTGAAGCTGCTTGGCACTGCAGTACCAAACTAGATCCCAGCTCAGTGCAGTTTGAAGTACAACAGATCACACCTGATGACTCTTTGCTGTGATTTTAGATTCAAAAGACTTAAGCCTTACGTTCATTGCATGGTATGGCTCAGAATGTGACTCACCTTTGGTGTCAGGTACTTCTCTCAGTTTTTTGTTTCCTCTGCAGGTTAAACTCCCTCATTTCACACACGATTCATAGCTGATTATCATAACGTTGCAGCATGAAACTATTACAACATTACCTTTAATACAACATAAACAATGATGGATGAATGATATTCTTGGTTCTCTGTATTGTAGCTGTTTGTTTCTGCAAGGAGACAAAAAGCAGCTAAACAATACAAGAGTTTGGGAAATCTACACTGATGACAAAGTGACTGGTTACTCAATATGCTTTCACTTTTACAATTGGCTCAGCTTACTGAGAACCTTCACCTAAGAGATATCAAGAAAGTACCAGGTATTATTTCTAACGTTTGATAATAGAAAACCAATGAAAAATACTTTCAAGCGAGTCCAGCTGACCTATTGGAGATGAAACATCATACCTTTCAGTCTCTACTGTAGGTTAAACTGTCCTACTTCTAAAATCTAGTGTGGACTTACTCTTTAAGCGCTTAGAAAGCTAAGAAAACTCTCTCGCTTTTGGATTTAAGGCATAGCAAATCATCGAAGTATTACCTGTTTCCTCTGAAGTGGGGGGTGTTTTTATGGACATAAAGTGGTTAGTGGGAGGTCGACTTCTGCCTGGGATCAAAAAAGTTTGGGTCAACTCTGCTACAACTTGGTTGATCTTGATTGGTTTCTGGTTTTGGGAACAGAAGTGCTCTTAGTTAAATATCAGGATGCAAGCAGTTACAATAGTTAGCATATTTAAAACCAGTGATTTGAAAACTCTTAACTGTATTCAGACCTGTATTAAGAAACCCTGTGCTGCACCTTTAAAAGAGCCTTGGGTTAAAACCGTGATCCCGTCATGCTCCAGCCTCACTCTCCCTGCTGCCATTCGTCACTCGCTCTGCTTCTTCCCAGACGCTCCCGAGAGACACGTCTTTGTGTCTGATGCAGTTCTGAGGCAACAAGATTAAAGACAGAGTGGGGCGGCGAGATAAGACCAGACAGACTGGAGCAAATACAGTCAAAAGCCTTCGAGCAGCTCCACTCTCGCTCCAGTGTGACTAATGCCACGGTTGCACATTTACATGAGTCGTCTGTTCACGGTGACAGACAACATAAGAGCTTTCATTCTTCGAAATGGGTTTTTATATTCTAAGAAGCACGTGGAGACATTTGTTAGTTTTTTTTGTGATGTATTTTGTAATTCAAACAGAAGTAAGAAATGTGAGAAACAAGGAAAGTTTTCCTCATGTGACTTTCCCCCACGGGGCCTGCCAGGTGGACGCAGCGTCAGTGACACAAACAGACATTGTGACATTTCAGCATTTTGGTGTTGTGGTCAGTTTATCTATCTGACCTGTTTTGCTTCACTGGCCTTTCTGACCTGATTGCCATGGGATCTGTGCCGCCCCCTTATTGTACGAACCAGGTGGTAAGACAGAAGCCAGATCGTTTAGGTTCGGGGAACAGAAGCAATGGCTGACGATAGGAAAATAAGAATAAGAAAATGGAGGAGAATAATTCATGAGAAAGACACATGTGTACTTGGTGTTATTATACCTTCATCTTAAAAATATGGTATAATATACTATTAGTGAGGCACGAAGGACCAAATTAAAGCCAGTTTTCTCTACGACATGTGATAGGGGTCTATAAATGACACAGTTTTTGGGAAGAATAGAACTTTAGGATCTGGTACGGCAGCCATGGTGTGTTTGCTCTTGTGTTTGGTCATTTAAGGTGGACCTTTGACTAAACGTAATATGTTGATGATATTGCATGAAGTAGATTTGTGAAAGGACGTATTTGTTCAGGTTTTTGGGTACGGTAAGTGACTTCACCACATAGGTTATTACGGTATGTTAAAATGCTGCTTGTAGCATCTGTGTCCCTCTTCTGAAGGTGGTCTGGGTTTGATCAGGTAAAGACTCATGGCTCACAAACTTTAGTTTTTTTAATTGCAGCAGCAGCTCTAAAAAGAAAAGTCTAATTGTACGTAGGCCCACGAGAAAATTACACTTCTACTTGATTTTTTATCCTGATAATTTTTTTCTAATGAGTTTATGGTCTCTGTTGAAACTCATTCATTACAGAATAATGTTCATTTTGTTAATTATGATCCCATTTAGAGTATGCATCAGAGCAAAGCTAACTTGTGAGTGACAAGGCGCTCCAATGGAGTGTCCCCATTAGGTTCTCTAGTCCAATAAAAATAGAGGTGTAGCGTGTCCTCCCAAGCTCCACCTTCATGTCCTCCCAAGCTCCACCTTCTTGTCCAAACATGGTCACTCTTGGCTCCAGAGGAAGTCAAACAGCAGAAGCATGCCGGGCTACAGAAAGGTAGTCTATAAACTAATAAGTGACGTTGCAGGAGTTTTATCCACTTTTTCATTCACAGTGTATGGTTTCAGTTGGATGATCAAGTCTTTTCATGTTGAAGTATGAACAACTCTTCTGTCTTAACGATAATTTAGCTTTTTTTGTGTTCAAATAACAAAAACTCAGTAGCTAATTTACTGTTAAGTGCATGAGCCAGGCAGTGCACTGCTACCATGCTAATCTTTCTTTCAATTGGAAAATCATTGAGTAACTTATTCCAAACTCTTCCCCGGAGCAGGTGCACAACACACGAGTCCGTGATCTGGGCCAACGGAGTCTCACTGCAGAGAAATGTGGAGCAGCCACAGCAGCGATCGGAGGCCTTGGCGTGGACTACAGTCCCGTCCTCGGGGTGGATATGGCAAGAAAGTGGCACAACATCAAAAACAAAAAGCAAATCTGTCTCTGTCCTTCACGGCTGCCAGGGATTAAAAGGCCGTCCTTTCAACACTCGGCCTTGCGAGGGACTACCACAGTGGCACGGCGACTGTTCCCATTCCTCAACGCCAAGGCTGCTGGGACGAGTCTATACCACCCCTGCTTTTTGACCTGGTATCCCCTGAAAGGATGAGTTTCCTCCTCAGTGCACCACAATGCTCCGGGAAGCAAGGGCCAGGGCGCACGCCTGCTGTGATGTTAATTTAATGACAAGCTGCTGTTCAGATGGCAGGTCCAAACAGCTGAATAAAGGGATTGTTGTGTTTTTGCTCCACTTTGTAGGGAAGGGGCCCCTCTGCCTGTCTTACCGCTCTCTTCTGGGCACCAAACAGTGGAGCCTCTGTGAGTACAGTGGAGGAAAACGCTGCTTCCTAAGGAAAAAAAAAAACCCCAAAGGTTTCCCTCCTTTTCTCTATTTGGTGTCCCAGTTTAGCTCCTCCCAGGCCTAGGAGGGTTTGGGGGGTTTGGGACGCTGCTGAAAAAGGTTAATTGCATCTCATGCACAATAAGAACTTGGAGGATAATTGCATTTTGAAGGAGAATTCTAGTTTCAAGCAACCTTGTTTTTAATTTTTCTTAGTTTTTGGCTACAATTCATATTAATAAAAGTAAGACAAAACAATTGAGAAGAGAAAATTAGGACAAAAAGTAAAACCCCTTCCCAAAATCCTGTTAAAAATGATTGTCAGCATCACAATCACCCATCACAGTTTTCAGTACAGAAAGACTCCTTGATTTAACTGAAACCTCCTGTACATACTACACTTGTTAGCTCAAAAAATGCATAAAAGGACAACAGTTGTTTAGCAATTTTCACCATTTCCCTAAACTCAGAAATTACTTTGGAAAGTTCATTTTCATCATACCTGATAGAAACCATTGCCAAATCTCATATCATCTTATTAAGTTTGTTAGCATTGCTAGTTGCTAGCACTAAGCTTAAAGCATGTTGAACCAGATGTCATCAATTTGCAGGAATTTGGTCGTACCTAACAGGCAAATTAAAAAATCTTGACATATAATGGTGCTAAAGTTAAGAATTTAAAAAAGTCAAGGGACCCATTGTGCACCAAATCAGTCCATTATCAACATTTTATATAACTGAATTATCAAAAATTTAAACAGATGAAGGAGCTGGCTAATTAATTTTCTCACAACCTGATGACCGTAGTACCTTTTCTTTTTAAATCTTGGACTTTTAACATAATCTAAAGCCACTAGTAAATGTTTACACATTAATCAAGCATTAGTTACAGCTTATAAGTCCTTTATAAAAGATGCCATGTTAGGAAGTGGCACTAAAATGGTGATACCACCTTTGGCCCGTCATGACACTGCTGAAGTTACACAGCACAGACCTTCAAACTGTCAGAAAATGCTAATCAGTGCACTTGTATTTCACCCTGGCAGATGGTGCTGACTTACACTGTGGAAGGTGCAACATGCAGCACATTAACTTACATGTAGTGGTTACGAAAGGCAGGATGAAAAAGGTCAAGTTCAGCCAAGTGTGTGTTTATGTGTGTGTGAGTGTGAGTGAGTGTGAGTGTGAGTGTGAGGAGGGGCTTGCTGTCACATTAAATAACACAGCATGCTTTGTGCCTCTAACGCCCCCGATGACTTTCATCTTGTGATATATTTAGTCACACTTAGTCTCAATAAATGGTTTTCTCAGGAGGGAACACGCACATATTCAAAGCACTCTGGCAACTCTGCACAAACGTCTGCTCAGGAAAGTGGCGAGGAAGGCAGGAACAAACATAATGATGCTGACAAAGAAAAAACATTTACATTTACAGCACCTGGCTAATATTCATTGCCAGGGCAACTTATGAGTGGATTCAGTTACTAAACACAAGATTGTGGTGGTTTTGCATGTATTAGCCCATTAACTATTATGTTTCTATACTTAAGATGACTGCAAATCATCTTTTCCACATCGATGGTGGATAATCTAAATGTAAGAAACACTTTCTTCTTAGTTAACTGTTTGATTTCCTTGCTTTCACTCTCATTTTATTATTTATCTCAGTGAGAATGAGACCAACCTGCAGAATACCAGCCTCAATTATTATTTTCTCACATTTTGTGTTATCATTTTAGTTATTATGTATGCAGTCAGTGACTAATTGACGAGTCTTCTTCAGAGGTGATGCATTCAAGGACTCTGCAACGTGCCATCCTCCAGAGTTACAACCAAGCAGTAGCCTTAATTTTGAGTCAAGATCGGTCAAGGTCTTATCGTCCTTGTCACAAACTCCTGTAGTTTTCATCAACATTTAATTAAAAACCATAAATATAAACTTTATGTCGTCACCTGAGGACAAGTCAGACGATTATTAGGATATATTATGTTGGAATTAAACTTGACAATATAAACTGTATGGCAATCAACAAGAATATTTAAATAGACAAGTGAAAAAAAAAGACGTGCTGGTGGCACTTGAAGCAAGTCAGAGTATCACCAGTTATTAAGATTCATCTTCTAGGAAACAAGAAAGTTTGTTAAAAATTTCATAGCAAGCAACAGTTCTGATATTTCAGTCCAAGCTGTTATAGCGAATAAACCAACAATGACGCTGAAATTTATAGTTTATACTCATTTGTGAACTGGATAGTGTTTTTCCAACATGTCCTAACATCACAGCATGTAGTATGTAGCTTAGCAAAGATGTAAGAACACAAGCTGAAGACAGGACTCATGGATCTAAATATCCAGAGAACTGCAGGCCTTAGTCCTGTGTCTTTTACTTCTGCCATAAAACAGCCTTTAGAAGATTAAAACAGGTGGTGGAGAGATTTTTTTCCTTGTCAAAGTTGCTGGGACCGAGTACGTAAACTCGGACTGTTCAGCACAGGAGCTTGCAGCGGTTATGTAAGAGCGCCAGACTTCACTAATCCTTTTATATAGAAGAGGAGCCTACAGGGTAGAGTTTTTTTCTCATCATTAAGACAAATCAGCCTGTAAAGAAGACATCGCAGCTGGGCTGTACATCCACCACCGCCACGCAGAAACACACTCTCCTATAGACAGAAACAGCCTGTGGATGCAGTGAGTAGAAATTACCCACTAGGTTGTGAGACGGATAAGTTGTGAGTGCTTTGTATTATTAATAGCTGCTCTGATTTATGCGTTTTATTCTTTTAATCCGCTGGTCTTTAAACCTGATAACCCATTCCAAAAATACATCAAAGTTTGGGATAATCTACCTTCATTTAACGATGCTACGTCTTATGCACGGTATGAGAGAAGTGAATCCATATAGATAACATCATCTAACTGCTGAAAACTTCTTGTTAAGCTTGTCAAGGTCTCCAGAATTGTCTGTCTGGGGCAAGTTTTTACAGTCTGTGCCTCTTAAAAGCACTGTAGCTTGTAAAACAGTGAAAGTGCCTGTTGAATTTTGAAATAAAGACCCCCCCTTCCTCAAACACACACACACACACACACACACACACACATATACACACGCAGAAGAATAAAGAAGAGAAATTTACGTGGTCACTCTCAGTGAGTTAATTGCTCTGCATTGTGGGTGCCAAGGCCTCCAAGCTTGAAGGACAATACCAGCTCTGTGGTTGTGACAATAGCTCTGCTCTCTGAGTCAGAAGTTGCGGAAGCACCGACATTAGAGAGCTGGAAGCTGTTGAAAGTTCAGGAGTGTGCGCTCCAGAAGAAATCACGCAGAAGAGCTTTGGGGGAAAAAAAAAAAGAAAAAGAAAGTAGCCCTCCTCCTTTCCCCCTCTGCCGGTGCTGCCTTTGAGGAACTCATTGTTAGTGCTGCCAGTGGGAGGCATGGAGGGCTCTGCTGGCATGTGTCAGCCTCACTCCTCGTCAGGGCCTCAGAGCCGCGACAGCCAAGTGGGGAAAGGTTGTGTGTCTTTGAGTGGATGTGTTTTGTTAAAGGTCTGAAAGCTCCAGCAGCTTCGCTACTGTCTGCAGGTCAGGTGAAGTTTGGGTTTGGGACAAGTTCGTCTTCAATTCTCTGAAACATCATCGTACAGTATGTGGGACCACCTGGCCAGTTTGCCTGCTGAATTTTCTTTTTGAATTACGGAGCAATTGTCCCCCATTAAATCTAAATGATTCACAAATTTGCCAAAAGACGTCTGTCCTGTCACTCTCAGTTGCAACCAAACATCTTAAAAATGTATAATTGAAAATCAGTAATGAATTGAATTTAAAATTATTCCTTATTGTTTAAATGTAAGGAGTAAGATAAGGGTTGTTTTCAACTGCAGAGGGTGGCAGGAATTTATGTAAGTGGTTTTTTAATGTGTGAATTTGCTGCTTTTCTCTGTTTAATTTGAAATAATTTGGATTTGGTCTGCTGGTTGAAGGTGTTTACCTGAATCAGCTTTGTCTCTGTGATTTATAATAGACATTTTTACTTTATATTGACTTTAGAAGTTTAAGTAAATAAACATTAAAGTAGAAATTAGCATCAGTCCTGATGTCATTGGCCAACTACTGTCTGGAGTTTCCTGCTTCTTGACATTTTCTAAAGTGCATTCAATAAAAAACTAACGGGTCCAATACTCATGGAAGGAAGATGCTGGAAAATATGCAGTTATGATTATGTCGCAAAGATTCCAGACATATTTAATCAGCTAATTAATAGCTTCTGAGTTAAGACTTTAAAGCTTTAATGAAGTCGAGTCCCTGAGTGCCTTCAATGATGTAAAACAAATAAAATCAATGGGTGTGTTTGAGTGCAGCTCTTTATGTTGTTATGCAGCTAGAGAGCTCCCTCTGCAGGATTTAAAGAGAACAAATTGTCTGAAGGAGGAGTTCACATGAAGGCAGACTCTCTAGGAAGTTAAGACATTTTTAAGACCTTTTAACGCCACACAAAAAGCAATTTCACAATGGGTTCCTGTTCATCTGGTTCAAAATATAAATTATGATGGAAAACCAGTGGGGGGAATTCAGTCTTGAATTATTTATTATTAAATTATATTTTTTTCTGTACTTTCCAGCAGAGCACTGGGAAAATTCACTAATGACATAATGACTTAAATTGATGCAAGCCAGATCAAGATAAGAGGCAAGGAAATTAATGGATTAATTAACTAATAAAAAAAAAGATTATTTAATTAAATTCTGGCCAAATTTGACACTTGCCTATTATGAGATAATGAGCTTTCTAGCCACAGACGCTGGAGTGGTCGCTGTGTTAGCTTGTGAGAACCACAGGTCTGATGATGCTGACAGAAACTCCTGCAAAGCACCATCAAAAAAATCTCAGCTTTCCTTTACAGCCTTGTAAAATCTCCTGAAAGCCTAGGATCAGATATTCTGGACTTTAGACTTGAAATTGAGATTACTGAATAACTTTTAACTGTCTTTAGGAAACTCTCTTTAATGCTTTTACTTTTCAAGACTGAGAGATGAATGCAAACTTGTGAAAAGGGGAAAATGAAAGATGTTGCTTAGTAAGTATAAAATACAATTAATACAACATACATGTATGTGCGGAACAGACTGGGGCTGGTTTGTTGTTATTGGGGGGTAAAAGTGAAGAAAAGTGTTTCAACTTTCCCCTGTTTTATTTCTGCACTTGATATTTTCTCACACCGCATGCAGTGATTAGAACTAATCTAGATGTCTAATTGGATCTGAATGAGGCCTGTTATCTCATTGAAATCTTAATTAAAAACTGGATCTGCCAAGAAAACCAGTTCTGATCTGTGAATATTCAAAATGATGAAAAAAAGGGGACATGAACGGAAATTGTTTTTTGGTTTTCCTGCCAGTTCAACAAAACAGAAATGACAGAAAGCAACAGATGAAAGTGTGAAAAAATAAATCACTCAACAACTCCGCAAAGGGCTCTGTAGGCTACAAATGTCGTTTTTATTATTACTTTAAATAATGTCTAAATAAAGGGACTAAAGACATGCTCATGTGACTTCTTCCATTATCAAAAATATGGTGTGGGGGTGATGTCTGCAGCAGAAATCTATCCAGGGAGGGAAGCGTGCATCAAAGGTGAGACCGTTGTGGAGTCCATTCATCTTCAAACTGAACTTTTGAAATGAGTCCCACCATCACCACGGACGGTGTCGGTTGTCAAAAGGGGGGCAGTGATTTGTTTTAACCAACCAAATATCACATTCAGAAGAAAAAAAAAATGTTATTTTTCATATATAAAAACTGAAAGACCTGGATACATTTCTACTTTTCCACATTTTTTTACTACAGAAATTTAAAAAGAAAAGACATGAAGGGACACACAAAGGGGGAAAACAACTATTTTTATAATCAACTCCCTTTGGTAAAAACTGTAATAAATGGTCTTGCATTTGTCTTTTTCATATACATACTAACTTTAGCCATTTATCACTAAAGTCCACAGTAAGCTTGGAAAGTATTACTAGCACAACAACACAGATCTGTCATAAAAAGTCTGAGACTATATACAGTGTATTTACAACATGAACGGCATGTGGACAGTCCTCCCAGAATGAGTGTGTGTGTTGTGTTGTGTGTGAGTGTGTGTGTGTGTGTACGTGTACAAGCTGGTGTATTGGCGGAGGGCAGTTTAAAAAGGTTGACTTCCAGGGCGGCGAGGATCATTTGTGTTAATAGAACTATATATAATATATATACACAACACATACACTGGAATACATGTCAGTATCTGACATTCACAAGCTTTACAATTTTACAGTCTGAGACCAAACAGTGTTGTGAGGCAATTTTTTTTTCCTTTTTCTTTTTCCTTTTTTTTTACATAAATGCAACAGTGCTTTTTGATATTAACCTGACAATACTGTTTGGGGCTCAGGCACAGTTTCTAATAATGCTGCCGTGTGTTTTGGAAAAGGAAACGTAACCCTCTTTCCGTCTAGTGATGGGTACATAGTTGTGATTTTGGCCTCAACGCAGGAATGTCTGAACCAGATCTCTCAGACTTAGTTGTGCTCCCTCCAAACCCTTCAATCTGGAAAACTAAACTTTTGAAAGGACATTTTCCTCTTCCTAAATAAGTGCACTTGTCCACCATATTGTTCTTCATGGATACTGTAAATAACACTTTCAAAAAGAAATCCCCGTACGATGGATTTCAGCGGAGCTCTGACTCTGATTGCTTCAGACAAAATGGTCAGTCAAAAGCTGAACCGGAGCTCAGTTATGATAAAGTACAAAAAGCACCACTCTTTCTCTCACAGGCTCACCATTTTACATATCTAAGCCCTGTCGAAAAGGCTCGAGGAAGTTAGTTTGGGAAGTGGATTTGAGGGGGGGTAAGAGCTCAGGTCTGCGACTGGATCATGACGATTCCTAAGTTTTGGCACCGAAGGCCCTGTGAAAAAATGGGCCCAGCTAAAAACGCTGGTAAAATCAGTAATCCTGCCGCCCCGGTTGCAACATACACGGTCGCTAGCTTAATTGTGCTCCCATGTCGGCCTTAAAAACACATTAATAAGCCCTCGTCCCTACCTCTAGTCCTGACCTGTATGACTTCAGAGCAACACCCCCAGAAATCAGTCTCTCTCCCGTTTCTCTGCAGCTACGGCGCCTTGCTGGGCGAGCCGTATTTGACTCTGTACTTGTTGATGTTCATGAAGTGAAGGACTTCCGGCTGGCGGCTGGTGGTGCAGGGCAACAGGCCGTCACGCCCTTCGCCCATCAGCCACTTATTGGTCTCCATGTTCATGTCGCGGGTGACGTGCTCCTTGACCCACGCATCCACCCAGGCCTGGAAGCGTTTGTGCAGCCGCGTGCTCACCCTCTCGTGTGACTAGGGAGGAACAACATTTGGTTAGAGACAAGTGACCAGAAATGGTTAACTTATCAAGGGTTCAGCGTTTGATTTGTTCTTTCATGTACTGAATCACAAGCCTCCAAACATTCAACTGATGTTAAGAACTTTAGGTCCCACAAATGGTTATTAGCCCTCTATGCAGTGCTTATGTAGGCCGGGTTTGTGCTTTATTTCTTGCTAAAACTTTGCCAAAACGACTGATATCACTCTGATATCTGTACCAGAGTCAGAGACAATTGTGTTTTTTTAGCATATAATCACCTGAAAATTTAAATTGTGTTTTCTTCACCTTAGAATAAGCCCATCATATCTACAGAAGGACCAAGTCCACTTCCATTGACTCCCTCGTTTGTTTCCACAGTGGCTCAGAAGGGACAAACCAAACACTGACTCTAGAGAGGACCTTTTCTTATTTTTATTGGCCACAATATGGTTCTCCCAATCACTTAGAAAGGGAGGTGAGGTGAAAGGTGTTGCTGCGTTCTACAAAATTACCACTAAATCCTGCTCACTGTACCCTTGAGAGCAGCTATAACAAAGGCAAACCTACAGCCTCATGGTCGTAAAACATCCTCTCTGTTTCCCTCTGCACATTTAACACAGCGATGGAGTAAAGGAGAGAGTGGAAAGTCATTTGAAGGCCTTTTATGTGGCAGGTGATAACCGAAGCATGAAAACAGAGTGGATACCTGGTGAGCTCGCAGCAGGGCAGTGCGTCGGTACATGTAATCCTCAGACTTAAAGACATAAACCATCTTGTAAGAGTTGAGTTTGAACATGCACTCCATTTTCTCCTTTTCCAGGGATTTCTTGCCACCCTCACAGGCCTCTTTGTCCAGCTGCTCTCGGCCTTTCTGGTACTTCCTGATCCGCCTCAGATTCCTGGTAACAAGAGCAAAGACAAACGTGATGAGAGTGATTAACAAGACCCAGCAGGAAGGAGTGACAAGTAATTTAATCAAAATTACTCCAGTTTATCTTTCATTGCAAAAGATGAGACAGAGCTTAATGAAAAAGATCCTTTAAAAAAATCTTAGCCATTAGCATCGTCCTATTTTTTGATGAAAAGAAAAAAAACTATATTCCAAATTCGAAAAACAAGCAAATTCGAAAACTCACCTGGGCAGAAAAACTGGCTTCTGAGCGAGGTGCTCCCTCAACTCAGGCGTGGTGGAATCTGAGTTTAAGTAGCGTCCGACATAATCTGACCAACGCTGCAAACAAAAAACAAGTTTGATGTTTGATTTAAGAAACCCAACTGGCTTAGAAAAGTCTGTAGCTAAATAAAAAGTTATTTCCCAGCATTATTCCATAATTTATAACCAACAATATTTATGTGCTTTAACAATTTCTAACCTCTGCCTCCATGGGCTCGTCTGAGTTCTCCTCCTCGGTGTCGAGCAGCTCCACTGTGAGCTGCACCTGCCCTCTGTTCCTCAAAAACATCACCTGAGAAAGTGACAGACACACAGCAAGTGTGAAAATTAATTCAGTGTGAGGGAGATAAAAAGGCCAGGATGATGTGAGGGCTCAGAGAGTGAAAAACAGGTAGCTGAAAGATAAACATCTTAGAACAGAATCTACAATTACTGTTGCTGAACTTCTATTCTTTCATCAGTTCTTCAATTCCCTTGTCTTCTAAGTTTTTATTAAGTGTAAAAATGCAAAAGACATCAAGCCAAATGCAACCAACAAATCAGCGAGCGACTTAAAAGCATGTGAATTTTGGAATCTGTATCTTTTGGAGCGTCTCTTAATTTACCTCTCCATCTTACTTAAGAGCACAATTTTTCTGATGTAATTTTTCAAAAAGACTGTCAGTGGATTGATTTAGTTTTATACTAAATTGAACAAATTTGTTTGAACTAAACAGGTTACCACTATAAAAAAACTTTCCAAGTAGGCCAGAGGGGAGATTCATCTGTGAGTGGCAGGTTGCCTTAAGCTGCTTTACACGTTTTCGGTTTGACATGATAGCAAAAATAACTTAAAGAAATTAAATCTTGTCATAATGATGGGTGAGCTGCAGACAGCGCATGAAAAAGAGAAATCCTCATGGTCTGAGATGTTAAGGGTTTGGATTTTTTTTTCCCACAGAAGACAAACATCAATACGTGGATTACATACAGAAACCTCTTCTGCAGTCTTCAGGAAAGTGAGTCATTTAAAATACTTGTTCTTAAATTAATGTCCAGCCTACAGTGGCCCAGAACAGACAAACCAAACTCTGGCTGTAAACAAGGTGTTTTTTTTGTTTTTAGTGGCTTCTGTTTGGTCACCTGCCTTGAAGGGAAGGGTGGAGGGGAGCATTTCAGTTGGTTGCAATCTACAACCTCACCTCTAGGTGGCTCTTAGTTCTACACACTAGCCCTGAATCCATTTCTATACTTTCATCACTTTTTGCTCTGTATTTTATCTCCTATAATGCAACAACTCTACAGCTTTCCAGTGACTGCAGGAGCTTTGTGTATTTACCTTGAAGCAGTTCTCATCTGACATGAGCTGCTCGGCTTTCCGCTGGTAGATGGCCTCTGCAGAGCTGCGTGTGGACTGGGTGGACATGGTTCCTCCGCTGGCCCCGTTGGCGCTCTCAGAGAGGTAGAGGTCAGTCACCTGGACGCAGATCTCATCACTAACGATGTGCTGAAGCTGGATGGAGAGAAAAAGTTGTGTCAAAGTGAGTAACCAGTGTCTAAAATATTCTCACTTGTTAACAGAGCTTTAATGTGATGCTCAGAAAACTGGAAGTTAAGAGAACAAAATGATGCTCACCTGCCGGACGATGCTTTGGATGAGCTTGTCCATTGTGAAGGCGATGTAAGCGTGAATGGTGAACATTTCCCTCAGCGAGTCCTCGTACTGAGACGCCTCCATGTTTCCATCCAGTAAATTCCGAACCATCTCCAAGAAGGCTGAGTAGTAATCTTCCACCTCAATGTCCACTGGAAGGATGAAATAAGATCAAACATTAGATAACTGAGTAGATCAACACAGAAAAGAAAACACTGTAGAATTTAAATCAATCATCCTTATTCATTTAGCAGCAGCTCTCCCTATTCAATATACAGTCATTTTTTGTACTTTTATTTTTCCAAACTTGCTTTTTTGTCAATTTTTGTTTATCCCTTTTGAAACTGTTGATGCCCTTCAGCCCCCTCTTGCAATGTTGTTTGCAACAAGGCTACACACATTCTAAAAATTATTTTTAGATTCTCTCAAGAAAAAGAGGAATGTGAAGTATGTGTCAGAGAGCAGAAGTGATGAACAAAAAACAAACCCAACACAATATGGGTTAATCAACAACACACTGCACATGTGTGTGTGTGTGTGTGTGTGTGTCTGTTGTTACTTACTGGGCTCCTTCAGTCTCAGCTGGATGGCTGGATTGTCGTTCTTCTCCTTCTTCAGTCCCAGGACTTCCCTCTCCCAGTCTCGTTCTCTGACCTCTTCCTCCATCTGTCGCTCCGCCTGCCCATACAGCCGCAGCAGACGCGAGCAAAGCGTCTGGTGCAGTCGGAGAAAGATGTACCAGTTGTTGTTGACGTAGAAGAGGTTGTAGGCGTCGTCGCAGCCGCGCAGCTTCTGCGCCGCCGTGTTGCTGAATAGCAGCTTGGACTTGGAGGGGCTCCCACTGCCAGGGACGCCATTGTGCTTTTTGGAAGCGCCTTCCTCAAGCTCCATCTCCTCCTCTTCCTCCTCCTCCTCCACGTCGGAGAGCTCGCCCCGTTGAGAGAACAGCATGTCGGGGATGAAGTGGTAGATGATCTGCTTGATCTTGTATTTGTCCTCCTTCTGGATGCTGGTCTGACGCTTGACGTGGTGGATGATGAGCGCTGCGGCGTCCTCCAGGATCTGACTGTCCTCGTACGCCAGTGTCAGGTGGGGGCCTGTAGGTGGAGTGGCGTTCTCCTCAGATGCCTGCTCCTGGCGCTGCAAGTGCATAAATACGTCAGTGTCAGCATTCGCACAGAAGTGGAAGTTGTGGTTTAACAGTCTCCTGACTCTTGTTTAATTCAGTTTTCTACTGCAGTTTTCCTCTATAAAAACATGATATTATGACACTTAAATGCCAACAGTGGCACTGGTTAACTTTGGGTTCTGTTTATATTTTGTGTTAGTGCTGGTACTGAAGTCTAGAAGAAAGAAATGTACCTCATCGTAAATGCTTTCGATTTCATTCAGCAGGGACTTGGATCGAAGCACTTTGGTGTCATTCTGTTTAAAGTTGATGCCTTGATGGTCGAGAGACTTGAGGTAATACTTCTCGTTCTGCTCCCTCCAGATCTTGTTGAAGCCCCGTTGGGCTTCCCGCCACTCTTCCTCCTTGGTCTTTAACCTGGCAAGAGGAGAATGCCAAGTCAAGTAATGTACAATACACAAAAACTCAGCAAAGGTGTCAGTCGCTTTCATCACTTTGCATCATCAAAACAAGAAGCAAAGATCCGCAGCAACATCATGCATTTTAGGCACAAACACTGAATTTAAACACAGACTTCTCCTTAAAGCCTTTTGCAGAAATCGAGAATTCAGTCTATAAAAGCACAAATTAAATCTCAGGAGCCACTTTTAAATCCACCACTCCGACATCAAATTGGCTTTTACTCCTCTGTATGGATCAGAGGGTTTATAAGCTGTGGTTTATAACCTCAGTGTGGGCTCAGACGGAGCTGCTGTACACACATTTGCCTCACTGTGTAAACAGAGAGCTCGTGAAGTCCAGACGTTTCCATTAACACATGTGTACCTTACTGATTCTTCCATACTAATAAAACCACTGATCAAACTCGAAACTACTATTAAAACAATTGTCTCAAATTAAAAATGTCATCTTTTTCCACACAGATAGACTAGATGAAGGACAGATAGCGTCATTCAGCTGTTTCCACTCCCACCTCTTCAACACGATGGGGACAGAAACAGCAGGGTTTTTCTTCAGGCCATCGATGATGTCTGGCGCCTTGTCTCCGTATATCCTCTGGATGGCTTTCCGGTGTACGACCTCCGAGGAGCCGCCCAGCGTGTTGTCCAGGCGGAACTTGGCCTGCTCCTCCGCAGACATGCGAGACAACTTCCGCTGTACGGTCTCCAGCACTCTGATGGTAGCCAGGTTGGTCTCCAGCACTACGTCCAACTGTGGGCCAGAAAATGCAACAGTCTCAAAATAAATTTCTTTGTGTGAATATCCCTTAGTTTAGGTAACTGGATTTTTAATACAAAAATCCTCGTTTCTGTTTCCACCACTGTGTATGATGTTCCTGCTCACCTCAAAGCGTTCGTCCTCACATCTGTAGATGTGCTCCTCATACTGAGTCTTCTTGGAGCTGACAAACGTGGAGTCCTCAGACCAGGAGGGGAAGGAGACCCAGGTGTCATTTAAGACCTGGACACCACAGAAACAAAAACACTGTCATCTTCAAGGTCCATACTCTCACTATTTTTACGGTCAATGTCAATTTGACACACAGATTTTTGAGCACTTATTGAGCAAAAAAGCATCAAAAAGGTTCATATTTCCACAGTTATTCTGTGCTTTTGCACATTTTGCCAACAAAATCTCACTTGTTCCATACAGCATCTTATTAACAATGCATGAGGCTATTTTCAGCCAATGTCAACATTTCCATATTTTTATAAAATCACCAAGTGGGGAATGTTAATATTATGTTAATGCCAATGTTTTAACTGGACAGAGAGAAAAGACAACATGGATGATTTAATTTCTGACAGTTTCTCAATCTTTTTGACATCTACTCTTAACTGTTTGTTTCCCTCTCAACTTTCCCATCTCTTACCTCTTTACAAAGTGGAGTTCTGCCGGTGCACTTGGGCTGTTGGTAGCTTTTTGGCAGGGCTCTGTAACTGGAGCCTAGCCTCTTACAGGAAGCATAATCAATCTCCATGGCAATGCCCTCCGTGGCCCGCTCCTTAGGGTATGTTTCGATGTGGGACATTTCCCGATATCCCAGGAAGTTTTTAAACCAGTTGAACAGCTCAGGGAATTTTCTGTATGACATAATTAAGTAAAAATCAATTGTATTACAGCTGCAATGATTAGTTAATTAAATGATTTAAAAAAAATCTTGCTATTTTGTAAACTCATTATTTGTTAAGGATGTTTTTCACAATGTTTTGACATTTTATAGACAAAATGATCAATCTATTATCTTTGAACTTAACTGCAAGATTAGGCTAAAATGAAAAAATGTAATTTGCAGCAGTATAGAACATATATGGTGCATGCTAAAAAAAAATTGATGACATTTTGCATGTTGAAATGATTGAGAACTCACCCTAAAAAGGGCAGCACCAGCTGCACTAGTTCAGCCCTAGAAATCACCTCCTGATTAAAGATGACCAGACACCGCAAGAAGTTGTCGTAGGCCTCTGCACTTCGCAAGGCTTTACGCACCTGTGATGAGAAACACAAGAAAGTATGCAACACAGCCGAGTGGAGGAACCTAAATAATCAAAATACTTTTGCAGAACTCAGCTGTAGTTGTCTCAAGTCAGATCAGAAATCCTAGGTTGCATAAGTTTTATTTTTTTTCCCACTGTTTTCATAATCAACAGTATTTTTTTTCTTATGCAATCCAAAGAGACACATATTTGATAAAAACCATCTTCATTATAAACTAATAATCTCTACGGTTAAGGAGAATTCTTGAAACTATATCCTTTAATCTGAGCTTTCACTTTGCTTTTTAAAGATCAGATTTAAAATGCTATCTGCCTAATCCTGTGTATTTTTTTCTTTCTTCATATTCTGTACTCACATACTTTCATTTCATGACTGTTTACTTTTTAACATGAATACAAAAATAAAATCCAGCACACTAAAAACTCACCTTCTCAAAGAACAGAGATTCTGTCCCGACTCCATGCTTGCTGGCCTCTGCCACGGAGGAATCTTTCATGTTTATTAACTTGGGCTTCTTCTGTAGGATTACCAAAACAGTGATAAGAGGATGCAGGTAAAACAATTACAAAAACAATCCAACAATGTTAGTCATAAAACAAATAGAAAAGAAACAGGTGCACGGATGTACCTTGACTGGGGGTGTGGCCCCTGGAGTTGGATGACGGCGGATCTGGCAACCGTTCTGATTGGGCCTCTGCTTGTTGTTGAGCTGCAGCTTTTTGGCAGTGCCGCCATGGTCGTTCCGAACGGACTCGGCCTTCTCAGCTGTGGTTTTACTTAACAGCTACAGAGAATACGTGACAGTGATTAAGTCAAAGGTACACAAGCGCACTTTTTTCAACTACGCATCTTTTAAACTAGACACATTTTAGTTATTTTAGTATCTCATTGCTAAGAACAAGGCTAAATGAGGACTGTTTAAACTGTTGACTCAGTGCTGCTGGAGATTTGAATACTCACTAATATTATTCCAACCAATACCATGCTTCATACCTTAAGTAAATCTGCACTAAAGTGAATATCAAGACTCTGCTTACCACTGAGCTGTTGGCGTCAGGGAGGAATTGTCCAAACTCTGAGAGCAGGTCCTCTTGATTCTTGAAGAGCCTCGCCACCTGAGCGTACACCTCCTGTTCTGTCAGAGCTGGTGTGTAGTTCCCACCAGCCTCCTTAGCATTACGCTGCTCCTTCTGTAGTGGACAAATAAAGTTTTCTGTCAAATCTTGGCTAAATAAAATAGCTTGAAAGTTATAGACTGAGGTGGTTAACCTCTTGACAGAGGTGATGCTACTGCACATCAGTTAAAAGGCAATATTTAAAAATGCAGCCACTGAAAAGTTTCATTACAAGCCTTAGGTCCAACTAGGTCCTATCACATGATCACAGAGATGCTGGTTTGCACGGGATGCTAACAGTGATTTTACCATAGTAGACATATTTTGCATAAAAAATCTTTTCCTGCTAAAATTCAGCTTGTTTATTTCTGTTTGAATCTGAAAGTTTAGATCAGCCATATTTTCTTGTACCTCCCTAATTGTGGAAAATAGACAAGACTCAGAGGTCTGCTTCGTGCATCAGCTACTGCGCCAAATATAAATAGCAGAAAAACTGGCTGACCATAGCCCTAGTCTGTGCCTCTCACACTGAGCTGCAGTAGCATTTGCATTAGCAAGCCTGATAAAAATGCTGGTGGAAAAACCAATATCATACAATGTAAGATTTGTTCCTTTCCAGTGGCAGTAAACACAAGCTGGGCCCACTGATAACTGTGCTCTAATGCGACCATAACAAGATAAGAAGAGGGGGTTTGAATCTTTGGGAAACTCTCTATTTAAATTGAAATTAATTTTGATTCTTAGGGTCATGATTTATATCAGTTTGTTTAAAAACAATTTTTAAATTGAATGAACAGAAGAAGGGGGGGCTATTTTCATTTTCTTGTTCCGGTAAATTGTGCACTTTTCACCTGTGGCTTCTGTCCACTAAAAAATACAAAACTGGCAATTAAGATGAACGATCTGCAGCCTTTGAACGTCATTAAATCAGCAATTAATTAATGAATTACTTCGAGAGCACTTTTCTGCCCATAGGAGAATAACAAAGTAAGGGAGGGGATTGGAGGTGGGGGGGCGTGTGCTCTGCTGGAGCATGAATAATACGTCTTCAGTGGTGGAGAGCAGACTTTCTGCTGCACTGTTAGCTCTGGGTAAAGCCGCAGCCACTGACCTGGTACGTGTGGAGGATCTCCAGGAAGGCTTTGTAGATGTCAGGCTGGCCCTGGAAGCGGTTCTTGATTTTGTTGACGTAGTTGATGGCATGGTTGAACTCCACCGGCTGGTTGTTCTGAATGGGTGGCCCGGTGGGGGTCCCGCTGAGTGGTGGGTGAAGCTGCATGGGCGGGGAGCGAGGAGAGGTGTATGCAGGGATGGACGGATTGCTCTGACTGCTTGGTGTCAACGCCTGGGGCTGAAGAGGCTAAAAAAAAAAAAAAAAAGTTTGATGCTGGACCACAAAAACACTAGATTTATTTTAACTTGAACAAGACCTTGAAATAGCTATTTTTTTGTTTACAACCCTGCTGGCATCAACTGGTTATCTCCCACTCTTGATTACTCACCTTGCTCATCTTGGCAGGGGTGGGCTGTGTCAGCGGGGGCGGGGGGCTGGTGGTTGCAGCAGGTGGAAGCTGGGCCGGATGTTGGGTAGCTGCTCCAGTTATGGGGATGTTCTGTACTGAAATGCCGTGTGGGGTGATGTGGTGGATTTGACCGGGTGTAGTCACGTTGACCAGGTCGTTGGTCTGGACTTCAATTTTGTAGCCAGGTGGCAGGAAAGTGTTGAAGCCCATGATGAGGTCTGGGTGACCTTTGAAGAGCTGTGACACTCTGCTGATGACCCCTGGTGTGTCGATACTGACAAAACAGAAACAGAAAGAATTAATTCAAATTGTACATTAAAACAAAACTTCAAGCCACCTCACTAACAAACCAGACTCGAAAAATGTGAGGTGCAATGTGTTAAGTGTTCTGGTAAAGACAACAAAGTTAAATTATGCCTATAGATGATTGTCAAAGCACAGTCTTATCTATATTCTGACATTCACCATGCAGTATATCTGTATTCTGTATTCTATTGTAATTTGTACTTTATCATCACCTGGAACAAGAAGGAAAAAACTCAATCTGACAAATTAGGCTTCAACTGTCTTGTTGTACAACATATGCACTGTCAACTTGTTTTATCTGTGACTGAGTGTGGATTCAAAAGCTGCCAACAATGTGAGGCATTAGAAGTTTTACCAAAGCAAGAGCGCCTCGTCCTTTTTGAACTTTAGATTGCTCTGAACAAACGCTGACTTTACCTGCCAGCTGTGACAGGGAAAATGAACTGGTTGTTCTCAGCAAATGGGAACAGTAATAATATCTGAATCATTTTATGAAGCCAAAAAAGTTGGGATTTTTGCAGGATTAAGAGACCAATAAAAAACTTTTCTTGCGAATGTAAATCAAATTTGAGCTTATCCTTCAGCTTCTGCATGGTGCAGAGAAGCTATTTTTTCATTTTGAAAATAATAATCATTACTATTAGAGCGTTGTCCATATTACTTGCACAATGATAGGATTGTCCAAAAGAGAATTCATAAAAGTTATGTGAAGTTTCTGAACCATGAAGTTGAAAGTCATGGCTGTGCATCTTAAACATCACAGTATTTTCTTATAAATCAAACAGCAGCCTCACCTTTGAGACTTGAACTCTTTCATTATATCCAGAAAGTCATTGTAGACCTGAGGCTGGTTGCCAAACTGCAGTTTCACTTGGTCCAAGTAGGACAAAGCATCTTCCACCTTAGGGACAGAGAAGAGGAAAGTCAGTTTCATCAATCTGTTTTTCTTCTACATTCATTTTTGGCAGCAGTGCCCTAATTTTGATATTAAAACACCAAACATTCTTTCGCCAAGAGAATTATAACTTAGACATCATCAATCCCGCCATCACATTTTAAAATCTTAACTGACATACAGAGTAAAGCAGTAAATACACCGGTTTTACAATATCTATAAATTTGTTTTTACTAACAATTTTGGCATAAAGCTGAAAGTCCCAGACGCTGCTTTTACGAGCAATGTGAGAACAGCAAGAATCTGTCAAAATACAACGGGCAGACTAACCTTGAGCCTCTGAAACTGCTGCTGGCCCTGTGCAGAGGCTTGAGGAGCAGCTGTATGGCTGTGCCCTGACATCACTGAGGGCCCGTGGGACTGGACAGCCGGACTGTGGTGGTGGGACCCACCATGGACGGCTGGACTCGGAGTGTGCCCATGTCCGCCACTGTTCTGAGCCACGGTGGGAACCTGCAAAAGTAAACACAATTCCAAATTGTACTTTTGTAGGATGGCATCTGATGGCTAACGCTATGACCTTTTCATAAAGGAAAGCATCATTTAAATAACCACACATGTTTAATGTTTAACATTTTTTCTTCGTAAAAGCTGGACGTGCAGACAACTTACAGAACAGAACAAAAAAACAGATCTTGTGCATTGTAGCTGACACCATAAACCAACAGATGTTAAAATGTCAGCATAAGTTATTGGGGAGAAGACATCTGTAACTGACCTGGTATCCTTGGGGGACGGAGTACTGGACGCCTGCTGTGGGCTGCATGTTGTCAGGCACAGCCTCATACACAGCTGGGGCTGGAGCAGGGGCCAGGACACGATGCTGGAAAGCCTCTGGGTTGCCAGCGAGGCGTCGCTGCTGGGACGCAAAAACCGTTTCCTGTTCCTCCAGTCGCCGCTTCATTATGAACTCATATTCGTAAGAGCTGAGAGACCTGAAGATAAAGAGCATATGGTACTTATTTCACAGTGTCAGATCTCTGTCAAGTTATCAAAATCCATTAAATTGGCCTCTTGATTTTGGTCAGTAAGTTGTTGGGGAACATATGGCAATCATTTTTTACATCAACTGTGAATTTATGATTACACAGAGTGCCAGCTAGCCACTTCTGCTGTTTGGCATAGGAAGAAAATTATTGCATGGACTCTAACCATGCAGCCAATGAAACATTCAATGCTTTTAGCAGCACAAAGACACCTGAGGGTTAACGAGGTCAACGACTTGTACTGATTTACTAACCTGTGATGGAGCACAGTCAGTTTTTAGTTTCTGTTGTAATTTCGGATGTATTTTTCTGGAACTGCACCAAAGTTACACCAACAGTAGATCAAATATATGCGCATCATTGTAGACTCACTTGAAGTGTCTGATTACAATTTTGTTTGAACTTGCTGATATCCCGAGTCTCTGAAACAGAGCCTAGCCCAGAATTGTATACACAAGAGACATGCTGATCAGCCCCGAATCTCAAGCTCCATCCTTCTGCATATATAACAACAAAGAAGCAACTTCACCACAGAGATACTGGTGCAGCAAAATGAGAATGAGAGAATTTGTGTGTGTACGAGCAGATTTGAGTAGAGGTATACAAGGGAAAAAATGCACAACTTTTGTCCTTTTAAGGACTTTCTTTCTTTTGTTTTTGTTTTTTTTGTTTTGCATCTAATCTCTTTTGTTGGGTAATAAAATTACATTTTATTTAAAAGTGAAGGAATACTAAGACACCCCCACCCCCCGGTAATAAATACCAATTTTATTCACTGAAACCTTGCTTAAAGCTAAATCAAATCTCAACAATAAACATTTTAACCTGCAATAAACTTCTTGGGTATACTCCACCGAAACTTTGAGATATACGCTAGTGCGTATTGCAAATGCAGCAACGCAATTAAACGATGAACACTTTTTCCATAACGCATTTCTTGTACAGTTAACTAAATAAAATGAGTAGGTAATGCGAAGCACATGTGAAATACATCTAAATGTTAACATGTACTGAATGTAAAACTTGCGGTCCCCGTAGCCAATAAAATACACACAGCCTACGTCACTGATGCAACAAACAGGTGCCGAGGAACGTGGGAGTCTGCCATTCACAACTTCCTCAAGACGGCAACAACTCTTAAGCATCTGAATGAAAGGCGTAATCGAAAGGCAAAGCTTGAAACTCGATGGGGAAAAATAAATGACGTTTCGAAACCCGAATATCGAGCAAAGTGATATAATGACTGCCTGGCTGAAGTGCCCGTGTGCTTGTGACGCTAAGTCCTCCTACAGTGGAGCAGCACTGAGCTTTTCACAAACAAAATTCTCGCTCTTAGCAAGTAGCGCCCAAAGAAAGCGAAGGTGTAGTATTTATAGTTACATCAACTTCACTTGGTATTGCAACGTTTTGTCACGTAGATGCAGTTACGGTTGTGTCTGCTACATGCTAACAAGCGTTAGCCGACAACAGCGATTCACCATCCCCTTTATGGCCTGGCAACGCAAGCACCGACCTCGAGTTACAGCACAACGCTTTCCCCACGCCCGCCATTTAGAGCGTGGCGCAGCAGTGAAGCTAATTACACAAAATTTCAAGTCAGTAAGCACAAAAAGTGACAGACTTGCTTGCCACCTGACTGCCTACACATGGTAAGAGTAGCAATATTAAAACGTTTCCATATTAACTACGTCAAAAACTTGCTTTATCGCCAGGGGCAGTGAGCTGCCAGTTAGCTGCTAGCTAATGTAAACAACATGAGTAGCCGAACACCGAGCACCGTCCGGGACTAGCGGGGAAGCACATGCAGCTAACCATTAGCGAACTGGGTTGCTGTTGTTGAAACATGGTTTCTGAAGCAAGCATTGGTTGTCGATTTTTTAGAAAACTCATATCGGGTCGAGTTACGAATAAGTGGCATGCAGAGATACGTCGATTTCTCGTGCGGTATACTTAAAACGTCTGCTAACGGCAGGATAGGTAGCTAGCTATGCTAGCTTGCTGAATGAATTCAGATGAACTCACCCCTCTCATAAATGGCAAGCTGAAGATCCCAACGATGCTTTGGTAATCCGTTATTTGTGGTTAAATCGTTACACTTTTGAGCCGAAGAGAAACCAACGTGACATTTGTAACGTTGCTATCGTGAATAAATGAATGGTTTGAGATTTAAAATAAACAATTCAAGCTGAAGGCTGCAAAGTGCAAATCTCCTCGAGAGAGGAAAACAATCTTCGTTCGGTTAGCTTTGGAAGGAGGCGGGGTTCTTGATTATAGTTCCACCTCCCGATTGACGCTATTGGCCAGTTTGTTTAGAGGATCCACAGAGGGCGGGACGACGACCTCTGATTGTGAATCTGAACTGTCAATCAAGGCTTTATCGCACAGCAACCAGGCACGCCCATTCAGTTGAAGCGCGACAATGCCAGCGGGGAGAAGAGACCCGCTTGTATTCTGTGTGCGAACAGTATAATGTTTTAAGTTAAAGATGAGTGTATGATTGTTGCGTGAATGTAAATGCTTTACATTTTCACATTATGCTTTTTGTTTATGTTTTCTTTTACTTTTCAACTCTGAAGAACTCACATTCGCATTCGTATTCATTTTTAAGGAGTCTTTCAAGACCATTCTGTGTCCTGCACAACACCAGAACTCTCACAAAACTCCCTCACAGCGATAAAATATACCTATGAGACCTTTTTGTATTGCTATAATATTAAAACAGGACTTATTAAAAACACATTAAACCTTTGCTTGAAAAAGAAGTTAAGTGCCCTCTCTGCAAGTACATACAACTGTGATTTTTTTACTATTGTTTTTTGTCTGTAATAAGCAATTGCATTTTTGAAGTGATTAACCAGTTTGTGGACCTTTAAGCAAAAAAAAAATACTCTTAAGCGTCGGTACCCTCCAACTTTCCACCGCGTTACTGTACACATAGCAGACTATACATAGCAGCTTCATAATATTTTGCGCCAATGTTCACATAATGTGAACTTAAGTTGAGCATTTATTAAAACTACAGGTTTCTCTTCTAGATTGCGTAATACTGCGGGAAGTTTCTCAAATAAAACTTAAGGAAATTCAGTCACCAAAAAAAATTAACTGACACAATGAACCTGTGATTTATGGGACCAACTACTGACTTTGACAGATCAGTAATCCAGCCTTGTGTACATTGCATATATGTGTGTGTAATATACACTGCACTGATCTCACACACACACACACACACACACACACACACACACACACACCACACACACACACACACACACACCTTGATTGCTCAAACCATGTAGGCTAGAGCGTCTACTTCCTGAAGTTTGCTAACACGTGACCTTGTAGGAGGGAGTCTGCCTTTGCACTTGCGTCCCGCCTCTTTGTAAACATCTCAGCCAATCAATGCATGCAACCGTCATTACAAATCCCAAAAAGGTGGAACTTCCAAAATAAACCATCGCCCACGACAGGCGGAGCTGCAACACCAGCCCGGGATTCCTCTTTCGAGCCCGGGCGGAGGATTCAGCTGCGACCGTAGGCTGCAGCCCACACACACACATACGCACACACACGCAGTAGCCCACAGAGGAGTTCAGTGTGTGCGTATGAGTGTGTGTGTGTGTGTGTGTGTGTTAAGTATCCGCTACCCCGACTGGTTTCCCCACACGATCGCAAAAGATATGCTCCAGATCGAACTAACATTTGACCCAAAATACGCTGGTAGTAATGCTTTTAAACGCACAAGTGTATTTTGGGAGATTAACAAGTATGTTTCTCCAAGTTTTGTGCAAATGCTTGCAAGGCAGCGCTGTGCGTGCTGTGGAGATCCTCACAACACGGTACTACACGGTCAGGAGGATCAGCTAGCCTGTGCACTCAGCGTCGGTCGACGTGGGTATTTGCAAGCTGCACTCTCCAAACAAAAGGTTCACGGCACTAAAATGCATCATCTGGTAATTGACGCTTCGGTCGGGCACGGTGTAATAGGGCCTAAACGGGCCAAAACTGCATCTTTTTTTCCAGGCGGTAAGAGCCGATCCTGTTGCCCTTACTAAACAATGCCAAAGTCAAACCAAACGGGAACTACGGCAGTCGCTTTATGGAAACATCGGCGCGGCGGAGCCACGCCATTCTCCGCGTCCCCATAAAACGCAGCCGAGCAGCCCTCATTTTTTCCCTGCAGAAAGGACGACCATGGTCTTAACAAATCAAATTCTTTGTTTACTTCAATCGTCGGGAGTAAAATGTCTAACCTGTCTCACCACAACAACTCCCTCCCCCTCCAGATCCATTGGCGTTACATGCTCACACAACGCTGCAGACAAAAATGTTTCGACTCCCAGACAGCGGGATGCCTCAGATTATCCCCACACAGCCCGGGGGAAATTGTTTACTAGCCGACAAAATGACGTCCTGCAGATTTGGCTATCTACCACGTTATGTTTCTGGCTATTCTGAAGCCGTTTACGACCATAAAAAGCCCCCTTCGGTTCATTTTAACAGACAAAAGGCGCGACTGATCTATACACGCTCTCCTGTTCGAAGTAAATATCGTTTACATGTCAAAGCAGCAATACTGTAAATATCATTTAGTTTAACCAGCTGTTACATACCCAGGAAAAAGACTCCTTACTCCGGATTCGTGTTTGTAACAAAATAGTTGGAGACGCCCCCCTCCGCTGGCATTGGCGCAAACTACAGTACACGTCATTTTATTTTGAATATCACCCGCTAAAACGGAGGGACGCATCAGTGAGACAGCAGCAGTGTCTCCATTTGATCCAAACTGAGTGAAGACCATCTAAACTCCAGATTATCGCAGCGGGAGGGAAAATATTTTAAAAAATAGTGGAAATTGAGTACATTTACTCAATGTCTGTACTCAAATATATGTTCTACTTCTCTATACTTTTTTACTCCACTACATTTTATGACATCAATAGTTACCGGTAACTCATCATATTGAAATTTCACATATAAAACATGATTAACAAATGAAGTGTGGCTGCTATAATTGAATGTTTCAGCAATAAAACATATGGTTCAAATTAGCTCCTCTTTAACCAGATGTATTGCTTAAAAAGTTCAAAATCTCTATTAGTTAAGAAAGACTTGTTTGAAGGTTGTCTGTGTTTATGAATGCCAATTTGACCAACTGTTCTGTGACTGAAAATTAAAACCTACAGCGAGATGGTTTCACTAAATTAATCCCCAGGACTCTAATTTCATACTTGACGGAGCATGCTTTAATTGACATATTGGGTTGACTTTGAGATCTGAGAACATTAACAAAGCGTTTAAACTCCAGAATGCTTTATCCTGTTGGAAAACCTTCAACCAATCCCTGAAATTCTTATTATTTAGATCCAAAAACTGTTCCTTGATGGAAGGGAGGCCTTTATACAGTAAGTTTTGATCAAAGAAACACTCTGTGGATTCAGTTTAGGATCTATCCTTTGATATTTGTGTCTGATCAATGAATTCACAAGCTATTCATGAGGATCCTTATGGTAAAACTTAAAAACTGTGTAATTAGGTCTCATGTGGATAATGGGTAGTTTCAAAATTTTCCTTTTTTTCCCCTCAGTGTACTTGATGTCAGACTGATGCAGTTAAAGGCTGAGTGGTGGCAACAAAAACAGAATTCTTGAATCAATATTTGTTTTCATGGCTTCAACATCCTTGTTTGGTTCGGCAAAGAGGTCTTTGATCTCAAATGAATTGCTCTTGTTATTGTGCAGTCTGTAACCATATAATCGAATGTAGGATTCAGGGCTTTTGATGCAGCATCACATGTGATGCAGGAATCTGACATGCCAATAACCAAAAATACTGTACCTTTGAAAAATTTTCCTTTTAAAGAAGCTCCATTGTTAGACAAGGACACTGTCTAATAAGCCTGATGATTGACTCCATTAAGATGATACTGTCAAATAAAAAATATAAGAGGGTTTTTAGCAATTTAATTGAATGATGCTAAAGAAAGGAAACAGAGACTTCTAGCCGTAACATTCACTCAGCTTCAGGGTAAAAAGAGACCAAAAGTAAAATTGAAAAAGTATGCACACATTGAATCTTGCTCTCAGTCAGCTTTATTGCTGCAATACGGAGAGCAATAATGTGCCCTGAGGACATCATACCACACCCCAAAATAAGCATTGTCGAGAAAAAAATACCCTCACTTTGCTGAATTCAGCTCTTTGTTGTGATAGAAAACCCCACAGTCTGGCTAAATTTACTGCATTTGTTGAGTTTATGCAGCAGTTAAGGAGTGGTACTGCAGCCACCAGCTCTGTATTTGAATGGGAAAGTGATGTTTAAACCTTCAGCTGTCAGCTGTAAACACTGGTAATTATTATGTTGCCTCGTAATGAGAGTTGAATCAAGTTAAGGTTAGTTTTGATGTAGAATGTGTTGAAAGCTTGAAATCTATTGTCTCATCTACATTATACAGAGATCAGCTAATTTGAATTAAAATAAAGTGACAAATATAAGAGTGTTATAAAAATGTAATTCTTATAAAATTAATATCCCGTCTTTTAATTGGATCTTACATTGCTCTTAACTTTACTTCTATGTGCATCATCCAGGCTAAAATGAAGCTGAAACTTCTCAGCTCCAGTCAGCAGACTTCAGGTGAAACAAATGGGACTGGAAAACACTTATTTATTAATTCATAGCCTTTAATTGTGCAATGAACGTTTCAGCAGTACAATGTTTTTATCAGCGTCAGAGTGGAAAAAAATCATGAGGCCAACATGAGGCTAACAGCTAAAAGTACATCTATCTATCTATCTATCTATCTATCTATCTATCTATCTATCTATCTATCTATCTATCTATCTATCTA
>JAQMCX010000050.1:21418196-21440470 GCA_029814765.1 Acanthurus leucopareius | reverse complement strand
ATCTATCTATCTATCTATCTATCTATCTATCTATCTATCTATCTATCTATCTATCTATCTATCTATCTATCTAATCCAGTCATAATATACAATAGTTACTGAATTGTTTGAAGAGGATTTTAATCTATAAAATAATAAATCCAAGGTGGGAGTGTCCAAAGTCAGTGTCCAAGTGCCACACCCCTAACACCACATCAATTAAAGCCTATTAATTAATCAGTGCACTCCCCTTTAGTTCACCTCACTCTTCTTTCAGTTTTAGTCTTGTGGCCTTGGCAGTGTAATGCTACGCAGGGTGAGTCGGTAACTTTGATGAGGCACAGTCACGCTGAACAGATCATTCGTCTGGACCTCAGTTTGTAGCCTGGTGGAAGGAAGACATTGAAGCCCATGATGAGGTCCCGGTGATCTTTGAAGAGCTCTGACACTCTGCTGATGACCCCAGGGATGTCAATTCTAAAAAAAAAACAAAACAAAGAAAAGGTAGAATGAATAAAAAACCTTCTTGCTGTCATCTTGTCAGCTACCTCTGAAGAGGCATATTTACAAGATAACAAACCAACTTGCTATATCTACAAGATAACAAAACAAAGGTAAAAATCAAACCAATCCTTTCATTAGTGCTTCCAACAAATGTAAGTCTGTTAATGTGTTTTTTTATTAATTTTTATTACTAATGATCAGTTGGTGGTCATAGCACTATTGCTACTTGAGATAACAAGTTACAATAGTAAAAAACAAAACATCACAAACCAGTTCTGCCACCCAACAAAGCACAAAATAAACTTTTAGGAGGTGCATGTCAGCTACAGTGGGATCAACAATGCTGCTGTGGAGCATCTTGCCTGTGAATGTTGTTACCTTCTCTGAATAGCGTAAAACTGCCTAAACATTCGGCATCATTCACACATTATGGATTTCTTATTTCAAATAGTGGATTAAACTTACCCTTTTAAGGATGACTACAAATTAGACAACATTTAGAATACATGCAACACAATCACTAAATGGCAAGACAATGCTAAAAGCTGCTGAATAAGAAATGACTAGAACTGTGTTTGATGAGTTTCAGCTGAGGGGTAACAATATGTGAATCTTTTTTTATATATAAGAAAAAAAAATTTCAATTTTTTTAAGGATTAAAAGACCTATCAAAAAACTTTTCTTTTTTTTTGAAACCATGGGAATTGTTTTGTTTAATATTAAAGCATATTGCAAAAAAAAAAAAAGTAGCCTCACCTTCGATCCTTGAACTCTTTCATTATATTCAGGAATTCAATGTAGACCTGAGGCTGGTTGTGAAAGTGCAGTTTCACTTGGTCCAAGTAGAACAAAGCAACTTCAACCTTTGGGAAACAGAAAAGGAAAGTCAGTTCCATCAATGTGGTTTTCTTTTACATTCATCTTTTGAAGCGGTGCCCTTGAACAGAAAACATTTATGTTAAGAGAACATGAACTCTGATATCAACAACTCACCATCACATTTTAAAATATTGACAGACACTCAGAAAAGCTGTGATATATACCCAAATTTATGCCCGGTCTTAAATGCTATTTAATAGCTTTCTAGTAAAGTACACTTTTTGTTAAATGCCTCCCTATAAAACATATGAATCTCCTGTATTTTTAGCTGCGACTTATATTAAAGGGGTAAATTCGATTTTTTTTAGGAGTAGGAACCTGTCAAAATAAAATGAGCAAACTGACCTCATGCTGCATGTTGTCAGGCACAGCCTCACACACAGCTGGGGCTGGAGCAGGGGCCAGGACACGATGCTGGAGAGCCTCTGGGTTGACAGCGAGGCGACGCTGCTGGGGCGCAGAAACTGTTTCCTGTTCCTCCAGTCGCCGCTTCATTATGAATTCATACTCATAAGAGCTGAGAGACCTGGAAATAAAGGGCATATGGACCTTATTTTACAGTGGCAGATCAGAATCTATTGAATTGAAATCCTCCTGATTTTATTCTGTAGTCTGCTGAGAAACATATGGGGACCACTTCTTTCTGTGGATTTATGATTATACACAGTACCAGCTAGCTTTATCTGCTGTTTGACGTAGGAAGAAATTCAGTACATGGTCTCTACCATTGAGTCAATGAAACATCCAATACTTTTAGTAGCACAAAGGGGCATGAGGGTCACGGTCTGTTGTTTTCTTCTGAATAGACCCAAAAAAGGGCACTGTGTCCTCCAAGTCTGAATGCTTATGATAATAAGTTCGTTCTCAGCTTAGTTTGATTTCCTCATTGCTAAATAAAAATGGCAGAGTAATTTGATAAGGTCATGGACTGCAGACATAAAAGGCTCACTGGGGTGTTGTGATGAGCTTGACCCAGCGTTCAGAGAGGCAATTTGTTGTAATGACAAAAAGCACCTTTTTCAGACTGTTTCTCTCTTAAATATGACTATAATATAAGAAAATATCCAGATTAGTTCTTGTAAATTTGGAAGTTTTTTCTAGTAAAATCATCACTAAAACACTCAACTTCTTATATATAAATATCAATACTTTTGGCTTAATTTTTCTTTTTACAATGGCCCTCATACTGCTGTTTTTTCCTTATACATCAATCATTTTACACATTAATTAAGAGTCTGTGAGACAAAGTAGAGGACATAAGACAAAACACCGGGACATTACTCACACGCTACTCTGCGGTCAGAGTACATGTTGTCTCTGTTGACAGTCGTTACTTTTAGTTCTGACATCATCACCGTGTATTCGTCGAGGAGGGGGGGTCTATTGCACGAGCCATAAAAAAAAACTTTCCCTGAGATGACGAACAAGCCCCCCATTTAGACAACGCGCTCAAACTCCAATTAATTTAATACGGAGTCAAGTTACAGGCATATATTTTCATCGTTTTAAACACAATTTAACTCAAACTTTACTTGATAGCACCGAGTCACGTCTGCGTTTTGAACTGTCCCTCAACACTGGTCAGCTACAGCATCGGAGAAGCGCGTGACACAGGGTAGCGGAAATGACGAAGTTTGTCTCTTTAAAGCGTAAAACGTTTACGAAAATTAAAATGAGAAAACTTTTGACAAAATCGACAAAAATAAAGTAATATAATATTGAATAACTTTTAAAATTTTATAAGACGTTAAATCGTGTTTTAAACTCTTAACAGTAGAGTATGGTTTGGTTTAGTGTATAAGGATTATTTCATAATAATATAATATTTCTTCACCGTATGATTAATCCCTTTAGAATAAAATTGACATAAATTAAATCATTACCTTTTTAAACATGCAGGCTACAGTTCACACATTAGTCTTCCCCTTATTCAGTAGGATATCTGTATAAGGAGATCGAAGAGAAACGGATCTTTAACATGTTTAACTTTTCGTATGATATGTCCATAAGTGCATTTTATTCTTCGTTGTTTCTGTTTCGTTCCTATTTTTATCAGACCGGGTTGTTCTCCGGGGCTGCAGCCCGTCAGGATGCCTTAGATTGTCACCCAACAGCCCGGGGGTGATTTTCAACTGGCCGGCAAGATTTGACCATATGAAAGCCACAATAGCCAGAGACATAACATGGCAGACGTTACGTTTATTGCTATTCTGCAGCAGTTTACGATCATAAAAAAATCCCCTTTCGATTCCATGACACTGACAATAGGAAACGGGTCACAGGCATCTTATCTAAACGCTATTGGGTTTTAAGTAGCCTGGACCGAAACATCATTCATCTGTCAAAACAGCAGTACTGTAAGCTAAATATTATGAAATTTAACCAGCTGTTACATACCCAGAAAAGACACTCCTTACTTCTTACTTTTTACTTTCGTATTTGTAATACAATAATTGGAGACAACCCCCTCCGGTGGCACTGGTGTTAATTGCAGTACACGTCATTTTATTTTGAAAAGCACCCGCTAAAAACCGAGAGACGCATCAGTGAGACAACAGCAGTGTCCCCATTTGATCCAAACTGTGTGACCATCATCTAAAGTTAAAATCATTCCATTGAAAGAAAAGAATTTGGAAGAATTGTGGAAATCAAGTACATTTACTCAATGTCTGTACTCAAATATTTATTCTACTCCACTGTACTCTTAACTGCACGATATTTTTGATACCTAAAGTTTCCATTAAGGTTTTTTTGTTTGCTGTGCTGGTTTGTTTGGCTCAGATGCGGTGTGCATTTTTTTTTAAAATCACTAATTAAGCACAGTATGCCATTAAACACACTTTCACAAAGAGACATGTTGACATAGTTTGTATTTAATACAGTATAGCTTGATTCAATAGTCATACAAATGGTAAAGTAATAGGTTATAATAAAACAAATATAAAATTAATGTAGATAACTGTATATCCTGGCTAATTGTATGAAAACAGTTGTTGAATACAATAGAAAAATAAAATAGGGCACATTTTGCGTCCATCATTGAAAGGAAAAAATAATTCTAAAATCAGAGTGCATGAGGATGGCAGACTTAAAAATGCTTCACTACAAGCAAATTCAATATGAATTCTGTAGTAAAGAACACATTTTTTTTTTCACCCGGCAACAACATAAGGCAACATATGACACAGACACTCAGTTTTTGTACATGTACTCTAGAATAATGGCAAGATACTGGGACCAGATGAGAGCACTAATTACAACCACAGTCTGTAGAACTTAAAGTAACACAGTTATAATGAAAATATACTTCAGGCATAATTTCTGACTCTCAAGTGCCCAAGCAGGACTTTGTAGGCACAGATTTGTGCATGCTTATTCAGCAATTCAGTCATTAATTTCCGGTTTCCCTGTAAAATCCTCTTGACTTGTCCCAATAAAGCTCTATGCAGATGTTTACACTTAGTCCAAAATATCACTAGATGTTTTATATTTAAGCATTACTAAATTTAACAACAACAATCAAGTTATCCCAGCATCACATGTAGACCTACAGAATTACTATTAATTTTTATTCGTCATCCCATCCTATTGCTGTGATGACTTTTCTCAGAGCACATTAGGAACAGTTATTTAAAAGTGCTAAGACATGATGTGTGAAAAAAAGAAAAAAAAAGTATTGCACTATTCATGAGGTTTAAACTGATGATGTACACAGATGTATGCTTTGATGGTATTGACACTGCTCTGCTCTATATGTGTGCATGTGCATGTGTGTGGGCGATTAGCGATACATTCCCACAATCACAATAAAGCATAATGGCACCGCTAGCGAGCAAAGGTGGCCAGACGCTGCTTACAGTCTCTACTGCAAGGCAAGAAATCTCAGTAATTAGGAGAGATGGAAGGTCTGGGTTTCAGTGGATACATTTGGAAGAAAACAAAACAAAACAAAACAAAAAGAGGAATTCACACGGGCAGCAATGTAATGAGTGATTAAAGATGAGTTTACAGCCTGATCGTTGTGGATGTGCTTTTCTACCATTCAGGGATTTTTAATGAGGCAGAGGAGAATGCAGCATGCAACCTCAAAGGAATACAGCAAGTTCTTGGAAAAACACTTTTCGACTGCATGTGTTTTGGGCCATGAGTTGGGCAGTTTCACCTCCTTCTGTGTTCAGTATGACATTCCTGAGACTATATGCATAACTAGCTCGTACCATCCATGTGACATGTATCACATGTGAAAAAAGCCCAGGAGGTGTAAAAACTTTACTATCTTGAAATTTCCTTAGTAAAACCACCTATTGTTGCATGACAGTGAAGACCAAGCCCCTATTTGGAAAAAAAGTAGGGTGTACTCAGTAAGGACCATTTCACCCCAAAATTAAAAAATATGTAAGTTACTTATGTCTACCTCATGTCAATCAAAACTCCAATAAAGGTCGTTTAAAAGCATATCTCTGCTCTTTTCAAACTTAAGTTTAGTCCTTAATTTATCAATTTTTCTGTCTACATAGGACTACAGTTATTATGCCAATGGAGTGTTGAAACCTTTTTACAGCAGTTGCAGGGGGAAAAGTAAGAAGCCTTTTTGGTTCACAGTGGCCTTAAGAATTTGATGAAAATGCAATATAGAGTCAAATTAACTGTTTTGCATCTTACAAACTTTAGTAGAGTTTTAACTGGTATGAGATGTGAGGCTAATTATTATTAAAATTAACTTTTACTTTGGTGTGAACTAATCCTTTAAGGTCCCCTAAACCACTGATTGAACGATAAATAAACAAAAAGTTAATGAACATTATCTCAATCTCTTAACCCAATGTGTCTGACCACAGACCAAAAAAAAAAACTGCACAACACAAGAGCAGTTTGTTCACACTGCCACATGCTTTCTGAGATATGCTCATCACGAAACAAAATGTCACATTGTTGGAAGCAAGAATGTTATCACATTGAAACATCGTAATGTCAACACTCAAGCCTTTTCTTGTCACGGTCTTGTCTTGGATTGACTTGCAAATGAAGAATGACCTAGTTTCAAATGACAGCTTCTGTGAGAAACTTAAGTATCCTGGGTTCACTAATTGGTCACACAACAAGGTTTGGGCTTGACAAAATAACTCGAATGGTCTGGTTTGGAAAGTCAGGGCTGAAGCTCACTGATTGGCCGGGAGCAGGCCCTGCCTTTGGGCATGCTCCAAAATGGCATTGTAGCAGAAGTAGTACTGGTCCGGGGTTTGAATGCTGAAGGCCCTCTGTGTTCTCATGCGTCGCACTGTATGACACACATTTAGTGAGCCTACGTCCTGAAGCTGGGACAGACAGATGTCCAGGGCACAGAAGGTACCTGTCAACAACAGGGCTTGTTAACTTTTAAAGAATGTATTATCGAAAATGAAACACAAGTTTTAACACAGTCTTAAAATTTTGTTTAAATTCTGTTCATTGTAGTGTTGATGTAATCTCGGGATCTCACCTGTTCTCCCAATCCCTGCACTGCAGTGAACAACCATTGGGGGACCCAGTGGGTGGCCTGTCCACTGGAGTCCCAAAGCCTTCACCATTTTCCTCTGTTGTCTTTTAACAGCTCCCAGGAAGTCAATGAGAGTCACTGCTGAGGTGGGAACGCCATAGTCAGGCCAGCTGAGGTACTGGAAATGACTCACTTGTCTTTGTTCACATGTCTGAAAGGATATAAAGTATTTTTAATCAAAAGCTTGTTTTACACTTTTCATGACTTTGAAGATTGCAGAGGAAACAGATAGTTTGGCTCCAAAAATAAATGAATTAAAAACAAAAAACAAATAAATCACACAAACCGGCATCTCTATATTCTACCTATTGAGACTTTGCATCTCAATTGTTTAACCTGTACACAGATATAAAATGTAAACACTGTGTTTTTGCAGGATTTAATGTGCTGGAACCAATTCTTGGCCCGAAGTGGGGTCTTCCTGGAGTCTTGGCTGGTTTCCTGGCAACTTCATGGTGATGACAAAACACCACAATGTCAATGCATTCTGCCAAGAAGTATTTTCAGCAGGGCTCAAGGAGGAGAACGACTTCTGGGCTACATAACTTACTATACTGCTTCCATCTGACCCAGATAAAAAGAGGAAAATGGATCTTACCAGCCATTTGTTGATCAGAACTTCAACTAAAAAATGTCTAAGACTCTGCAATGTTTGCATGTACCTATTGCTGTGCATTGACAAACTGAGCTATTGTTGCTACACTCAAAAGCTCCTTTGTTTGTCCTTTCCTGTTAATATAAATGTTCCTGTGGTGGTCATATCTGTACCTCAGTGTTGTGCAGTTCGAGGGTGGTGTGGTTGTAGTGGGTGTGGTGGTCAACCCTTTGGTTAACCACTGCCATATGACCGTAGACCTCCTGCCCTCCTTCATCCAGAGGCCAATACTGTCCACACTTCCTCCGGCTGCCCTCATCTGTCCTGCAGCACAGACACATGACAAATCTCACTCAATAACATTTAGTCACGATTGTATGCGTCTGAGTGACCTTAAAAGGAGAAACTGGTGCCCTTTTTATTCAAAAATCAAGTATTTGTTACTTTTAAAAATCAACTAAAACTACCTGGTTGTCATGACGATAACAAGCACGTTTTGTTCCCAGACCATTCGCCAGAAATCGCTGTAGGTCTTTTCCAGTGGTCCTACACAGATAAACAAAAGATTCAAAGCACATTAAAATCAATTCAGTTAATGATCAAGATAGTAAAATTAATTTATTTGATTGCATGGAAGAGTAGCCTAGCCACTTATACTCAGGTTTATGATCCCCTAGGCTTCACAGATCTTTCCTGAATGCTCTTAAGTTAACATTGGTGTACCACAAGGCTCTGCGCTTGCTCCACTTCCATAGTCTATTTTCTTGATTAAATCATGAAATGGTGTGACAGTTTTTAAGACTCTTCAAATATCCAGAGAACATTAACTAAAATATGACAGTTGTCATACCTTGAGTACCAATGTACGCCCTCCTCTGTTTATAGCCATCCATGAAGCTCGCATTGATGTAGTCTGATCTCTGTAGAAACAACAAAGCTTAGTCACATAGATGGCATTAATTTTTAAAAAAAATCTCACACAAATCATGGCAGTTCAAGAAAAACAAAAAAGTGAATTTTGCTATGACCTTAATGAAAATGCACAATTTCTAAGGGGCTAATAGAGGACTCAATCATTTTAAAAGTAAAATATAACAGAACAAAGATACTGGCTACAGGCTGGACAAATGCTAGCCAGTTTTTAAAAAAATTACTGGCAGTAAAGCAAACTTTAAAAATGTTGATACTTGCCAGATTTCTTTTACTTTGCATAGCAGTTGGATTTGCAGGATCGGGATCATATGAGCCAAGAATCTATCTTAAGTGTATAAAACTGGCAGTAATTTGTCTTTTGATATGAATGAGAAATGTAATATTTTGAAAAAGCACCAACCTCGTTCCTTCTGGCTTTCAAACGAACTCTTGTTTGATCAAGGCACAACACATCTCCGTAGCGATTCCTCTCCTGATTATAGGCTGATCTGTAAACAAATAACCAAAAATACTTAACAATAACAGTCAACAAATGGTAAATCTGATGCCCCAGGCTTGAATCATTTCTACTAATAATAGCTGAAGATGTTACAAAAGGTAGTAAGACGGATAATTGAGTAAGTATTCCAGGTTTATAAAGAAATTCCAGATACATGTACATCTGTTGCTGTAGACTCACTGTGCACAGTGAAAGGTTCCAGGCGGCGGCTCTTTGCGAAGCTCCTCATACTCTTGATAGATGCCTGAGCGCTGAAGTCTGCCGAGGTGTGTCAGCAGCTCCTGAGGGCGCATGGACTCTGGTCCAGGCACATGAATGGAAGCATCCTCCACTGGGATGCCAACCAGCTCGTCCACTGGGTCTACCCGGCCGTTCTGGCCTGCCAGTAGCTGCTGGTTCCAGCTGTACGCGTCCAAAGGCAGCAGGCCACCGAGGTGCTGTGGGAGACAGTCTCTGGGGAGGTGTTGGCGTAGCTCGGCCATTTTCACCATCTGGACCTGGAGTCAGAAGAGAATACAATCCACAGGATAAAGGCAAATATCAGGCATCTGCTTGAGCTGAGCAAGAAACTTTAGATAAGATGTATATATGTATATATGATAATATGCAATTTCACACTGTAAAAAAATAAATCATAAACCTCTGATATAATTTGATAAAGTTGCTAAAAACTTTTTTCTTTTGTTTTCCCCCATCTTTTGTGTCAAACAGCATTTTTTATTTGTTTATTCCATCAGATGACTTAGTTTCTAAAGATATCCACAGTAAAAACAATTCTTCAGGTATGGTGATCGTGAAGTGTCAGCATGACCGATCCAAGTGATTAAAGCATTAAAATATCAGGCACATGAGGCTGCAGGATGCATGAGTGATTTGTAAATTAATTAAGGGATCACCTGCAGCCATCAGTGACACTCAATTGCATGTTTACTCTTGAATACCATTAAACTAAAACTCATTTTACAATCTTCAAAAACTCCGATAAGTTTCATCATAAACATGGAGTAAGTATTAGAAAGTGAACAACAAATGCCTCAGTTTTACCCTCTCTCTAAGTTTCTCCTTCAGAAGCAGGCTCAGCAGATTGTAGGGCACTCGGAACCAAACAGGGGCCCCAACAATCAACACCTTCTTCAGCCTGGCAGGGAACGCCCCCTAGTGGAAAAAAGACAGCACAACTTATAACAATCTACAGTTTAGAATCACACATTATACAAAATTTACTTCACTCTTCTTTAAGGTGTGACTCGTGCTAGTTTTCTGGGTGTGAAGTCAAGTGGGAGAGGCAAGTTTATCTTCAAAACACAAGTTTCAGTTCTTAAAGACAAACACAAGAAACTGCTTCCTCCACTGTATGTTGAGCTACTTTAGTTCTGCCAAAACCAACTAATGAGAACAACTCAATTACTCCTGTCAATTTTTAGATTAATATGTGGGCACAAAATAATTGTGGATGCTAAAGTGGCCACAGAAGTGTCTGTGTCATTGACTCCAGGTGACATACTACTGGATCCTATAGCGCAAATCACTTTGATGTAGGCGGGCACCTGCCAAAATAAACACCTCTTTGAGTATGACGCAGCTGTGGTGTGTGGATTCAATCACCTTAATGCTTGTCAACCCAGTCAGTGAGCCGTTAATTTTGCCAACTGGATGGGCACTAAATTCCTGGAACGTCGTTTTAATCAATCTGGTCCTCCACAGGATGAAGGAAATAACTGAACAGTGATGTACTCACCTGGCCTGGAAATGATTTGAATTATTCTGAACATGACAGGAAGCGTGACAGAATATTCAATCCACATCCTTTCAAAAGGAGTTTACGAGGGGTGATTGATAAGTTAGCAGCCTAAGGTAATAGCAAGTCCTGTGGATGACTTTCTGGAGGTCCAAAAAGTCAACTTCTATAAAGAAAAGATCTATATTCTCTGTGACCACTGAACTAAGTGTGTAAATGTAGGAGGGAACTGTGTTGAAAAATGAATGTGCTGGAAGTCTAAAAATTACTTCATCTACCTTACACATCTATAAACATATATCTTATATACCTAATACTGTGAATATTATAGGAGCATGTATCTCATTTTTACAGATATTTGCCTTTTTTATGCATTTATTGTACATGTGTAAAATTTTATGATGTGAATATGTAAAAATAAAGTACTGTTGCTCCAACCTTAAGCAGGTTAAGGATCTTCTTGCTCAGGTCCAGCTCAAAGTTTGTGTAGTTGGAGCCTGCCATGTCGTAGATGAACACCAAGCCATTCCTCTGGGTCTCAAAGCTGTGGGCAAACAGAGGTCAAGACTTCTACATGTGTTTTGTATAATTTAACAAACGGGTCAGGTAACAACCAACTTATGCAGGCGAGTGTGTGTTTTTGTTCTGACACAGCTCATTGAAATAACACTTCAAATAAATCTCAGTTTCCATGGAAGGCAGTGTAAGCTGTCACTTAATACTCACTTTTAGTTTTACATGTTTTGTATTTTCTCAAGGGAAAGTAACCTACATAGAAATCAGCTGTGATGGGTTTGTTAAAAGTTTCTAGTTTAAGTAACGTGCTGCATCAGATTCCAACGCTAAATGATATGTTTTTTCTGGAGAAAAAAAGTTGTTTAGTGTTGGTCAGATAGCATTTCACTAATAATTTTAAACAAAAATTTAGCTTTTTTATTTCAACTTCTTTTAGATTTATCTACACACAGTCAGTGTCCTCACCTTTCCACGGCCCGATCCAGGAGGTAGAAGAGGGCCTGAAGCACCACATGGTTGCCTGTCTTGTTTGGGTGATGGAGTTTGGCCGTGTACAAGGCAATGGAGGCCCCTGAAGGGTCCCGCACGCTCTGGAATACAAAAAAAATGGGGTTATACCAGCATTAAACTTAGTGCAACAATTTTACCTCTTCACTTACTGAACTGTAGCTGAACTTTTGACCATCTAGTATCAGCACAAAGTAAAGTTTCCTCTTAGCATCTCGTATTCTCTTGAACAAAGCAGCTAAAACTGAGCTCTTTGTATTCTGAGGGATCTATTTGTCTTAACTTCTCAGCATCTTCAGTACTTATTTTTTAATTGGAGCATAAATTATGATGTTTGTGAGGAAAATGTCACCAGTGAACTGACTAAGATGTGCCTTTCATAGAAATCATGTGGTCCTTTTAGTGACTGGAAGGAGTCAACTGGGCCTAGTTTCAAATGAGAGAACGAGGCAGCCAAACGGAAGCTGTGCATAAAATGAAGGATGAAAAACGACCACAGGGGGGCACTTCAGCTCACACACTGGTGACTGGCATGCTGCCAAAAAGGGCTGTCTAAAATTCAGCATGAGAAACAATGCATGTCAATAATGATGCTGCAGGTCTTACAGCTGTTTTTTCTTCCTGACAGAGACACATAACATACATTTTCTTTATGTCAGACCTGATTAGAGTTGAGGCTGCTGGTGTCAAGAACACTGGAGGTTCTTCACTTGAATGAAGCCACTGAACAAAGACACTACGGCACCATCCTTTGTTAGCAAATAAGCCTGTGTTCTCGGGCATGGTGGCTAAAAATACCACAGACAGGATATGAAGCCCGCTGCTGAGGCTGGAGAACTCCGACGTCAGACAAGAGGATGTGCAGCATCAATGCCACTGTGGCACGTCAATGGGGAAGGAAGAGGGGAAACGCCGGAGATGGGAGTGAGTGTGTGTGTGTGCGGGAAGGGGGGGGGCATCTTTTATGGTTGTGATTTGGCTGACAAATCTAAATTTATCTGGTACAGGATATCCACTTGGCACAGCAGTCAATCAATAACTTGCGCACTAAGAGGATCCTTATTCCTCATTTTACAAGCTTACTTTCAGAGTTTGTACCCGAAACTTTCATTCATGTCATTGGAAAATAAACTCATTAAAAACAGCAAGTTGGGATCCTTTTAAGTGTACTTTATGGATTGAAGCCGTTTTCTGTCTTGTTCTAGAGAACCTTTATATGTGAAATGCATCACACTGGAGAAGAGGAAACAAGTCCAACACAAATATCACTCAACAATGTTTTTAACATGTTAAACAAGGAACCTCTTTGTTTGCTTTGTCGAAGCAGAGCAATTCTACTTTATGTGGAACTGAAGCTTAACCATACATTCTTTTATTCCACCAGAGAAGACTGAGGGGTGGACAGGATGAGTATTTTTGTCATGTATTATTTGCAGCTAGAAAGAAGCAATAACTAAGAAACACTGGACAAGGAACAAGCAACAAGAGGAAAGTGGTTGTTGTTGAGGAAATTTTTAGTAACTGGCTTTTTTTTTTCTTCTTTTGCTCAGTAAGCTTGTACTGGACTTGGAAGTCTATCTAAACGTCTTAGTACAGTGGTAATTTTAGTTTCCTTTAAATACCTTGATGGAATTAATCTGATATAGACTTGAGGTGATCCCTTGTTAATTGGACAAGTCTCACATCTGGCCTCTGAAACTAACAGATCAGACCTAACAGACCTTTTATACAAGGTTAACTAATGATGACATATAAGCTGCGTTTTAGTATCCATAGAGACCTGATTTTTTATTTTTATAATATTTTTTTTTTACTTCTTTCCTGAAGACATTTTTGTTCTATTAAAACATTTTTAAAAAAAAAATGGGTGTTTTTTTTGAAAGAAGAAAGGACTAAACTGTATTACAACAAATGCACGAAAGCAGCATTTTACAACAAAAACATGAAAACCAAAAAAATAAAAAAATACAAGAACAGCAGCTGGATGGCTGGTGTTTTTCGAGTCAACAAATCCCATTAAAATACCAAAACCAACATTGCCTGTCTTAATACTCTCTGGCTCCCTCTGGAAGCCCACAGCACTCTGAAACTAACCTGTTAGTTTTTACTGTAAAGTAAATAAGCAGTTTCAAAACAACAGTTTCAGTTTTAAAAAGGCTTGGTGATTTCCAAGAAGAGCTTGGCACTGTAGTTTTTTTTTTTTTTTTTTTTGCAAACGCCTCTTAAACAGGAGTAAATAGTGCATTTGTTGAAGACTATTTTGAGCTGTGACAATCTGTCTCATTGGTCATGTGTTTTTAAAAGGTTTTGGAGAACAATGGAGGTCTATGGGGAAATAATTGACAGTAGACAACTATACAGTATTTATCAGTTGATAGTTCAGTTACAGTCTCTGGATTTAATTTGTTTCATGGAATTATTTTATATCGCCTGGTTTATCCCTGATTGTTCTGTAATATGACTTCAGACTGGACTTTTCCATTCAGAGGATGGCCAAAGTTGAGGAGACTCTTACCAACACAGTGAACTTTCCACTGAGCAGCTCCGAGCGCAGAGGTTCTTCCTGAGGCTGAAGTCTGACGATTCCTTCTTTGAGACGTGTTTCCTGAAGAAAACAGATCACAGCAGGTGAAGTCAGGCAGTGGAGCAGCTATAAGAGGCCGTCAACTGTGAGGTGAATTCCTCTCTGTGAACAATGGAGAATTACCCGCCTGACTTTCCTGCCAAGAGGATCCCTCTCTGCAAGATTTCCATCCCCTCTGACCCCCTGAGGAGGTTGTGTGGGAGTTTCTTGAACGAGCCAAACATAGGAGGTGTCTTTTCCACTTACTTTTGTATTTGCTGTCTCTTTTTTTTTTAAAGCAACTTGGACCTCTAACCGTGATTAAAATAATATATCAATAAACATGACTCTTTAACCACCACTGAAAAAAATGGTCTTTATATACAAATGGACTGTCTGTGTAGGAAAAAGTTGCAAATATTTTGGAAATTTGTGCTAACTAACCACAGAAAATGGATAAAAGTGGCTGCTATGTTTCCACAAAAACCAGAATGCACTGGTGTGTCAGATATTTGCTATCAAATGAGCGTTGTCTCTGGAGCAATGGATGGTTAGAATTTTTTATTTGCACAAGCTACAAGCATTAAAATGTTACAAAACTGATTGGAAATCTGCACTGTGTCCCTTTAATATCTTGAGAATGACTGGTGGGCTGATTTAAAGGCAAATGTAAGGAAACGAACATGACTACACTTTTACAGCTCAACCATCAACACATGATCTCTTGTTTATTTGATCCATTGTAATTTTTTACACCTCAGTTTTTGTACAGATTAAACATACATGATATAAAATGTCAGTCAGTGAGAGGTGCTGGCAGCTGGATTTTGTTACTTTTGGACAGAGCCAAGCTAGCTGTTTTCAATGTTTTTGCTAAGCTAAGTTATCAGGCTGCTGGCTGAAGTTTAAATACTGAATCTACACAGTCGAGAGTGGATCAAATCTTTGCATCTAAATCTCATAGAAAAAGCAAAAAAATGTAATATTCAGAATGTTGAACTTTTTAGTTCAGCATATCAGGCATGTACGATGAACAATGCTGATCTCCCTCTTGTTTCCGGTGTTTGGCAAACGCTTAGCCACCTCACTGCAGATAACCAGAGTGACCTTGACTTTGCAAAGATGGAACTTTAGGATGTTTGAATAATAAGATATATAAGAAGCAAAAGATGAATGGCATTTTTTCCTGAGATTGAATGCAAAACAATTTATGGACCAAGTATAAAGAATGGCATGTTCATTCTTTCTATCAACACCATCTACAGGCTGTGAAGGATGACAGAAAACCCATCACTGCATCACTATTTATAGGTCAGACCATGTTCTTGGTACTTTTTGTTATAAAATCTGTTCTGTAGACTATCAAAATTGTGCTAAATTAAAAAGTAATTAATTTTTTTGATTGATTTTGCATTAAAATGTATATCTATGCATGTAAAAATGCACTTGAGTCACAAATATAAAAGCAAAATTTAATCTTTCCTTTGCATATGTCGCTCTTGATGAGATTGTAATCAATAAAATACAGCAGGTCTTAGCTAAAACTACCCAGGCTGCAGTTACAGTAGATTATACAATATAAAACACTTTTTTTCACATCAGGCCCTTCTTACACAACCAAACACCTCAGTCTAAATGCCAACTTGGCCTGTTTGCACGTCCCCAACTACCAAACAAGCACTTCACTGGAAACTTTCCTCCTCAGTTTGTTCTGACAAATTACTTGTGCCCAGCCTCTGTTCCTGGTGCTGACGCAGCATTAAACCCAGTTAAATGAACTGTGGCATGGCAGGGGAGGCTAATCCTTCTCAAAGTCACATTCAAGGCTTTTATAAATGAGTTGCGTTTATGCGAGCCAACTATTCATTGCAGAAATAAGAACCCACCTTGGTGATTGAAGCGACTTTACTTAAAAGGTAGGTGGTAAAATCCTGCCACGTCTTGAAGCTATTCAGGTCATTAGAGTCTGTGCGAGACGTCTGGGAACTTTCCGTTTGCTGCAGTGGATAAACCGGAGCAGATCTGAGCAGATAAATCCCATTTTGTGTGTTCGAATTTGGCCAGAATGCAATTAGAACATTAGTATAGACCATTAAGGGACAAAATGAGACATTATCCTCAACTTCCTGGTAGTTATTCCATGGCTCCGAGGTAAAGGTCTTGATTATGTTATTACCTAGATGTTATTTTGAGATCATAAAGTAAATGAGACCTGCAGCCTGATCCACAGACGTTGCACTCCAGGTTTCATCTTTATCATCGTTTTCCGGTTTGGTGCTAATAATATCACAAAGCAAGGTCACCAACTGCTATTTCAGTGATGCGTAGGGAACAGACATCTTTTTCTCTGCTACATTCGATTATATTCTGCCCTCAGTGAGTCCTCAAACTCCTCTAATCTTGTTCTCAGCCGTGGCGCACAATCAGGAAGCCTCTCAATGTCCCTATAGAGGGTACACATCAATATATACAGCTAGCTGCTGCAGACATACCCCGATGCATGTTTAAAACTTGAGTTTCAATTTACGGTTGTGGTTAGTAAATAAACAGGAAACAAAAAGAGGAAGATCAACATTTGTTAATTAGAGATTGTGCACGCCTTTCATGCTTCATAAAAGCTCAAAGATGCCAAAAATAAATGAGCCAATATACAGAGAAGTCACCTTCTAGCTGGTATTTGACTTGTGCTGCAAACATTAGAAATATTCACTTCATTGCTGTGTGTGTGTGTGTGTGTGTGTGTGTGTGTGCGCAGGCAGGCCTAACTTAGCTTTCCCAGTAAAACTTAATGTTCTTTACCGACTCTCACCTCATAACTCACAACCTCAGCTGTACAAACCGATAAACACTTATTTTGAGATAATCTTCGAGCTCTCTGGAAAGCTGAATAAGCTGCATGCTGCTTCTCAAAATATCCCCCCTGCGTATAATTCAGCATGTGTGTGTGTGTATGTGTGTGTGTGTGTGTGCATGTTTGTGTGTGGCCCCGGGGTTTTGGCGCATCTGTTCAGGCGATCTCTTGCTTGGCTTCTGAGAACATTTGTTCAATGAAAAAGGCCTTGTGTTAGTGTGCTGTGGGTGTGGTGAAGATGCTCCACATGAAATCTGCCTCTCTGTCTCTGGGTCAACCTGTTTCTCTGTGCTCTTTGACTGCTATCTTTGTTTTACTGCTTTTGCATTTGGTGCAGAGAGATTTCGAATGCACCAGATAAAACCAGGATGTAGCAGAACACTAAATGTAGATTTCATTCACTGTTTTATAGAACGCATCATCAGTTATTTATGTCAGAAATGTCAAATGATCAGAAACTGCGGCTACGTGTTTGAATCGACTTGTTACACACTGCAGTTGCGTCATATTAAAAACAGGCTAATGATAAACAATTAGTTCTGTGGAAAAAAAACTGCTGATGATCTGTATAATGTGCGAGAAAGTAAAGTAGAAAGATTTTTCCGCTGTGGGTGTAATTAAACAGAGAGAGTGACTGATGAGATGATTTAGATATGATTCTATAATTAGGTGACAGAAAACAGGAAACTATCTTTTAACCAAAAAACAGGCTGATGTGTAGCTTCAGATGAGTCAGCTCATGCAAAAAGATATCTTTGTATAATGATATTTGTCTCTTTTGGCTCTATTAAAGAAGGCAGCTTTAGGTTTCTGTGAGCATTTAGGGAACCTGTTAACAGAAACCATATCTAACGCCAAGAGCATCATGGCTTCTTTGATCAGATAAACTTTCTAACAGTTGTATTTTTCTACAAAGTTCTTTACTAAACACTGAATTTTTGAGTGTGCACACTCTGTTAAATGAAAAAAAGGGTTAAAAAGTCTATGTAAACTTAACTAAGTGGCTGAAATAAAAACAGTTCTGATACTAAAAAAAAGTAAGAATAATTTATTAATTGCAATACTTGTATCAGTATTATTCTTCTTTAGCTTTATTTATTGTATTTTCCATTTTTTTTGGGGGGTAAATGGTATTATTGCAATATTATATAATATAAAATATTAGAAGTTGGGAGAGAGTCTGCTGCCATAACTGTGCAAAAGCTCACAAAGAGACAAATACACTATTGTATAATATTGATAACATTATATCAATATCCCAACCTGTAAATATGGTTTTAATATCATGGCACCTCGATTTCAAACATAACCAGCATGAGCCAGATGCAGATAGTATCTGGTTATTTTAACTGTTTAATGAAAACTCAAACTTATCTGAATTATATTACAATGCACAGTTTTATCAAACATGGATCAACCTGCATCTTTTGAATCACAAAAATTTGCTCTGACTAAATTTCTTGACCTGATTTGCAGCTCAGAGGTGCTGATAAAGTGATAAAAGTGTGCACTGCTCACTTCGTTAGCAAACTGCTATACTGACATTCATCACTAAAAATTAGCATCAAAATCTGACAGTGGCAGGATGAATGCACAAACCTCCTGTTTCATCTAGATTCTTCACTGCTGGACAAGTCGTTTAGCAGTTCACTGCGACTGTTTATGAGATGTGGACTTGCAGCATGGCTATCAGATGGTGCTGCTGTGTACGTAAGCAGCTGTATATCGGTTTTGATTGAAACAGTGCTCTCATCTTTTCTTACCCTGTAGCTGTGGAAAAGCTCGATGGCTCGGAGGACGTCAAACTTGCGAGCCATAAGGAACTTGACAGCCAATTCCCGGGACAATGGTGACACTCCATGCTGACTGGTCCACTTGTTGATTTCCTCCAGAAACTGCCTGGTTGCCTGGAACAGACGCAGATGTGGTCACAAACTTTGTACTCTCATAATCGAAAGGGTCAAACAGGAAGGAAGTGAAACTGGGCTTTAAACTTGATACATCCTCAGAGGAAATGCTATCTGCAGCCTCACAGAGTATTTGACAATTTAATGGCCTGGTGAGACGTATGCGACAGCGTTTCATATGCTGTTCAGAGAAGGATGTTCAGCTCGCTCACTCAGAGTGTGTTTTCAGATGGTTTATATAAACCAGAGAGATACAAAACTAAAATGTGTTAACTGCAATTTGTGCAGCCAAACAAAAGGGTTGTTCTTACACAAGTTCTTCCTCAGTTTTGCTGGGTTTTATCTCGTGTGTGAACCACAGCTATTTCAGGGAAATTTTTTGGCACTTTGTGGAAGCCATGATGAGACCCACACACACACACACACATACACACAGACACACACAAAAAAAAAAATTCCAGTGAATGGTTGAGTTAAAAAGAACAATGAGTGACGCATTTAACGGGAGCATGTTGATGAAAAGAGAAATTGGTTCAGGGAAAGAAAACTTCCAGTTCACGGCTATCAAAGCAGGAGCAGGAGCATGGGGGGGGAGATGCCCTGCATCCTGCGAAACTCATGTTTATGACATGAAGCTGCAATAATGACAGGGCAACATCTGGTTTTAGGTTTGATTTGGTTTGATTTGTTTTCTGAACCCGGTTTCTCTTCCACTTAACCAGGAAGACGATGATTACTTGACCATAAAACTCTGTGATGGCAAATCTTACACATGTGCATCTAACATGTTTCAGGATGAAGATGCTAATTGGTTTCTTATGAAATCTGGCTGCAGCCACAGGATTAAGTCACCATAAAAGTGCAAAAGGAGCTAAAAACAACAACATTCGTACAATTCTCAAGTATTTCAAATATTTTTTCAAGTATTTTTAATGCCTTCATCAGGTATTCAATACATTAAGTTTAATGTATCCACAACCAGCAATCGCAGAAATTTTTGGCCACTTGGGGGCAGAAGCAACATATTTGTAGGCTAATATATTTGTTTTATATTTACAAATGCAGCAGATATGGAACAACAGTAGCAGTCATTTGGAATCTGTTTAAGGCCACTTTTAGGTTAAATTCAAGTCCAACTTCAACTCTTTTCTTAAGCTCGGATTTGGTCTCAGATCTAGCTCTTTAGCCATGAGAACAATAAGGAGTGAACTCCCAAAAAAGAGTAAATATGCAGATTGTACAAGCAAATAAATGAACTGAGGGACTTTATGAAGCTGTTGAGGTTGAGGGGGACTTCACAGTTCAGCTGGAAAAATGACAAAAAGTTTGTTGGCTCATAAAATGTGTTTTATTTGACACTTTTTTTAAAAATCAAACACAACATGACGGATCAAATTCACATCATGTTCTGCATTTGTAATTTGGAAAATGTGTTAAGCATAAAAAGCCTTCCACCCAGCTTGCAAATAACTTATGCATTTTAGCCAGCAGTCTTTCAGGGGGCTTCCTGTCCTCCTCTCTCTGCTCTTATTATACAATCCCTCAGGAACCCACCCCCCCTTTCTACCCACCCACCCACCCCCAGCACCCGCAGAGTTAGCCACTCAGCACCCAGTGAATCGTCTAAAAGGGCGACAGAGGAGGCAGTGAGAGCTCACACTTTAAACACAGGGTTCCGCTTCTCTGTTGAGGCACAGCGGCGGTGGGGCATGCATGGGAGACAGGAAGTCAAGTTCTGGGAGTCCGCGGCTCTTCAGGAATACAAAAACGTTCACTGACGAGCGCCGAGCCTAAAGACAGGATGCCACTGTCTCTGCTCAGGAAAGCCAGTGCTTTCACAGACAGGAGGGCCTGCAGCTTCTGCTCTGTTCAGACGCCTTAGCATGCAGGGGATGAGGGATGACTGCACCTGACAGGGCTGACGTCGTTTCATATCCGATTCTCATGGGGAAGAATGTGGAGGGGTGTTGTCGGATTTTCTGAGCTTTTCAGAGAAGTGGGGAAAAGGATGTCTGAACATTTTTGCAGAGATTTCACAGTTTTGGAATGAGATATCGACTGTTTAATCGTGAAATGACTAACAAACGATTCAGAGAACATGACTTAATTATAAACTACACCTCACTTCAATAAAAATGACCTAATTTCCAGGGGAAATTAAAAGGCATTACTGAGACATAATAGTTCCAGCTAGCTTACAATACATAATTTTGTCGGCAGGTTCCTCTTTTTTGGTCCAGTGTAACTACATTGGACTGAAACTCTGAGCAAGGAAGTTCATTTCAGACTTTTGGGAACAGTATGTGTAGAAAAATAATCTAAGCTCAAAAAAAAAAGTTCACTGGCTCGGCTGGGCTCCAAAATTTTTCAACCACATCTTGTGGTCTTTCTTCTGCAAATTGAGCATTAAAGGGAGTCTTAATCATGATGAGAAACAAGTGGACAGACAGAGAAAGATTAAAGGGGGGACACCCACATGTCTCAGCAGAAAGACTACCTTTAAACATTTTACCAAACTAAGTGTTTAACATCCTTTTTTTTCAATAGTTTCCTCTGGGTCACTAAGTGAACTCGTGTTTTCTCAACATCTAGTGAGTGTGGTGGGTGTGTGCATAGTTGCTGCTGTTGGTCTGGTTGGAAACCTAAAAGAAGGCGATGACTCAGGGCTTCAGGTAATTGATGACAGTGATTTAGTGACTTAAATCTTCTGTTTTCTCAAATTGTGGGGTTTGGGTTTGGTTCAAGCTCGACTGCTGCAAAGTTTACTTTTGTCATCTCACTTAACGAGATCAAAAAAAAGAAACGGCTGATTATCGCGGGATATTATAAACACGGAGTCTTAATATTCCAAAATGATTAATGAGGACTTCAGCGAGACCAATAAATCAAGTAAACAAGACGTAAAATCTAAAGCTACTGCAAAAAAAACAAAACAAAAAAGGCCTTTGGTGAAAAGTTTAACAAGGTTTTCTTCTCGGGGTAAGAATGCATGTTTTGTTTCCATATGCTGTAGTTCTGCACAACTACAAAGCAACGACTCTGTCAGTGTTTCCGTTGTTTACGGTCTTAAAAATGTTTTGAACTTTACCAGATGAACAATCAACTTTTGTGGTGCTGCCTTTCATCAGAAAGGTCCACGAGGCCCGTTGAATGTGAGCCGTCTGCTCGCTTTTTTTTTTTTTTTTTTTTTTTTTGTTTTAAAGTTTAGCATTAATCCTTCGGTGTTTGCCAAAAAAAAAATCCTGTCAGTTTGGTTTGAGGTACGCG
>JAQMCX010000050.1:21401000-21418186 GCA_029814765.1 Acanthurus leucopareius | reverse complement strand
AATTGTCCACGAGGCCCGTTTAATGTGAGCCTTCTGCGCGCTTTTTTTTTTTTTTTTTTTTTTGTTGAACAGTGAAGCATTAATCCTTCGGTGTTGGCCAAAGACAACTTCCTGTCAGATTGCTGTCAGGTACGCTCGGGTTTCCAAGATTTCACTGGTCTGACAGCTGCTCTCTTTCTCTCTTAGCCTTTTAAGGAGAGCCTGCCAGCTCCAAGCAGTGACCCTCTGTTCCTGGAGAAGCCGGTCTTGTTTGGTTTTTCTGCACTAGGGGCCATATCCGCCTGAGTGGAATTTGAGGATGAACCAGTTTGTTTTCATGATAGCACACCAGACTGCAATGGAAGACTCGCTGCGGAGGAGTGACTTATTCAATTCCTGAAGGATGCATAAATATTTGTTCGACTTGTTCCAGGTCTGATATGGAAGGAGAGTTTTTCTTCCTTGAAAATTTTTTGATAACTCATTTTATTCTGGCTCAAACTGCCTGACATGAATCTTAACAGACTGACAGGTCGGTCCAAATACAGAAGCAGTTTATATCAGATCACAAGTTAATTTACTGTTTTTTTTATATATATATCTCCAGTTTGTTGTTCCAGGAAGCTGAGTGGGACGTTTTAAATTGGTGGTTTTGACACTACATAGTTCAGTCTGTGTCAGGGGTCGTTCATTTGTGGCGTCGACAGTGACTGTCAGCGGCTAATTGATTAGATTCACTGTGGTAAGAACCTGCTGTGCTGTGAGTTAATGAATGAAGCTGTGGTTTGTTGTTCGCCAAACAACCTTAAATCAAGTGCACCGGTCCAAAAAGGTTGGGAGACCCTGTAGTGCAGGAAGACATGGGCTACGTCCAACATCTTAAACTATTATAGATTAAGGGCAGGACTCACAAGTAACTCACAAAACATTGTCCATTATTACTTTATCACCATACAGGGATTCTTTGGTACCTGACACCCTTCAAAATAATCTACAATACATCAACATGTCCAAGTAACTGAGGAAGAAATACCTCTGAAAGGGCTTCAAACATGTATTTAGTCACAATATTGTAGTATTATTCTGACAACTGATAAACAATAATCAAAAAAGTTTAAAAAAGTCCTAGCTTAGTGCCTCCTTAACACACACACACACACACACTCACACACATATTCTAGGGCTTCTCAGAACACACTGCAGTATACTCACACATGACTGACGGCAGTGATACTGGAGACATTGTTACAATACTTGCAGGAAAATTCTCATTTCCTTTTAGATTTGTTTGGTATTAATGCCTTTTTTTAAATTTATTGTTGTACATCCCAAACGCTCTAGGAGACTTTTCCATGGTTGGATGAAGTTTTGCTGTGACAAACTTTTACACAGTCTCCAGAGGGATTTTCCAACCAAATTCTATTATTTATTTAATTTAAAGTATGGTAATAACTGTCTTTATTGCTTCCTCTCTTTGTAAATTTCTCGCTGAGGAATTTACAAATACTTTGTGTTATTTCTGTTCAAATATGTACCAAGATTAGAAATGTTGGGTTGCACTGACCCGTCTCTGAGTGGCGCAATGTTTTAGTTTTCAGAGGGCAGTGAGATGAGTTAAGCATGCAATAACAATGGCTCCTTTTTAAAGTTAAAGTGGAGCTTAAAAAATTTATCCTTCATTTAAGTTTTTAAATGTGGTTTGTCTCTGTGTGACAGTAACTTCTCTTTAGAGAAATGGAAAAAAAAGGCGTGGGCAGCAGATAGGGGATCACTGTAAACCACACCATGACAAAGAGTCATTATGTTGTGATTACGTTAGAGATTTCCTGTAATTGCCAGCTGCTGTTGAGGAAATCATTCTTAGCATGATATCAGTTCCTGTCATGAAAAGAGATGGCAGATGTGACTGTGATGTTCCATCTTTCCTCCAAAATAACATGAACAGAATGCATTTCTTGTGTGTTTTTTTTTTCTTGCCTCTGAGAAAATGTTAATATGATAAGCAGCTTACACTGAAGAACAGTAAGCATATCACAGCAAATAAAGTTTTTCGAGGTGGATTTATTAACCCTTAACTCATGGGGAGCAGATTTGCCTTAACAGCTTACTGAAATGAATGTAACCAGTGTGATTTAGCGACAGTAACATTTTTGGACAGTTGGAGGGAACATTAATAGCAACATGTCATTCAATTCTTTTTATGTACGCTTGCTTGTTTGTTTGTTTGTTTGTTTGTTTGTTTGTTTGTTTTGTTTGCCTCCCATGCCTTTCCACGGCACTGAAGATGTCACTTTGAACAATATGAACACCTGTGCAGCAAATACACCTGAACACTTCCATCCCAACTGCCTTAAGATAATGGAATGAACACCTAAGGCCATCGTCTGCAAACCAGAGAATGTGCTCTTCCCAAGAAAATGTGCTGAGTGTCAGTGTACCCCACGTACAGCATGCAAGACTGTAACTACTTTAAATCGCGTGTTTGTGTGACTTTGATTTACCTTGAGTGTTTTTACTTTATGACATTCCTGTATGTTGATGTTGTGTCTGTTAATACTTTAAAGCGTCATATTGCTGCATGTGCTACAGCTAGTAGCCTGTCCTGCTGCACATCTATGCGAGTATTTGATGTAACTCAGTCTGTCTGTTTGAGACCTGGAGCACCAAAATGTTTCACACCCACTTTGTGTACGTGCATGAACTCGGTTGATAGTTTGTTTGTTTTTTTCCACTAAACCCAGCCCGCTCTCATGAGTTTTTGTAACATGAGCACAATGTTTGAAAATGCAAAATCTGATATTAGAGCTAAAAGTGAATCAGCAGCAGAATTTTTTTTTTTTTTTTTACTGATACAGTTGTAATTCTGTTGCACCTCTTCTTGTGTTATTTTTTCAAACTATGTATTGCCTGTTCCTTAACTAAGCTGGATTAATGAGATGTATGGAATTTAATAAAAAGTCGGATATAACTGATATCACTTACTTTTTGCTCAATTCAATTCAAGCATAGAGTCACTAGGTGGAGTAAATAGTGGCAAAACTACCGAGGGACAGACTCAGTCATCTCTGTTACTCACTAAATGTGAGAGTTCTTGAGTCATTGTTCCCTTAGATGAATGATCAAATTGATTTTTAAAGGGAATTCTGTAGTGTTTCTTTCATATGTCCCTGCCTGTCACGTATTCCACCTAAAATTCCACCTAAAATTCAATCTCCTTGTGCTTCCTCTTTTGTGGGATCCACACGTGCACCCAGGCTGGCTCATCTGGTATAACAAGGTTAAGGATTCACTAACAGCACTGCTACTGTTATATTTCATAGGTGACTGTTGGAATGAAGACCTGCATGCTGTAAATCATTGCTCTGGGCCTAAGAAAGAGGAAGATGGGTTATACACCTGAAACATCTCTGGTGTAATGTAAATCTTAAATGTGTTTTTATAGCATACCTCATAATGAATAGTAAGACTGACTGGAAGTATATCTGCTGCTGGGAATACTTGCTAGGGCACTGTCATGAGATAATCTAAAGATTAAGAAAACGGGAAAATTTGTGTTTTGCAACATAATTCCATTTTTTATTTGTATTTTTGTTTGATTTTTTTCAAATCTTTCAAATCTCTTTATTTTTTTAATAATATTGCCTCTAAGCTCCTAAAATTATTCAGATAAAACAAGGACAAATAATTGCTCATCGGTTTTACTGATCACTACCAAAAACTATGTATTTATGAGCCTTTAAAGATTACAATTTGTAATATATTATCCTAAATAATCGTTTTTTTTGTCACTAGCATGGTGATTCAGAAAGAATGTGAAAGAGAAAAACACTGTTCCTGATTTTTGTCTTCTCATAGGATTTGCTGTCCAGTTTCAAAATTATAGAACACCATCAGCCTTGTCCTTCAAGCTCACAAGAGGGTGAACTTTCAGTGTTTCAGTCATTGACTTATAGGAAAAACTTTCGTGCCAGCAAGAACAAAATCCATGCTGTTTAACTCCTTTTCTGCTGTGGCATGTAATGATGAAGCATCTTAGTTTCAGACTTTTTGCTCAGGTGTGGGACCAAGTTTCCACCTATTTTATGCACTGTTGCATTTTAGCACTGTAACCAGTCTCTGTCTCCACTGAGTGATTAAGCATTTATCATTTATCATTGATTTCAACAAAACAAAACAGTAAAACCCTCCTCCTATAGCCTTATCTTTCCATTGTTTTTCACCTGTTTTATCCAACCCATCCAGCCTTACACACCTGAACACTTCTGAATCTCTTTCAAATCGATCAGAGAACTGTTCTGTATCCGACCCTTGGATGACACTGACAGCACATCATGTCACTCACTTATTGTGCCGAGAAAAGATTTACTAATCCATTTCTTACAAGTTGAGTAACAACACCTCCAGACTGCTGAGTTTCTCTGTTGTGTCTTTGTGCTGTGATGACATCATGATTTGTCCTGTTTGGAATCAGGAGGCACTGCTGAGTCAGCAATCTGCTACATAAAATCTTTAGTACCATCATCGTTAAGCAGCTGCTCTTCAGATTACTTTGGTGGAAACTTGAACAGCTACTTCAAGTGTGTTCTTTGGGATACGTCTTTACTTCAGTTTCAGTTTATTTCCTTCCTTTACTGCTCAAAATTAGGTTAAACATTTTTATGATATTCTTTTTGTCCCTTCAGAAAACAGAACAGAAAAAACATGACTGAGCAAGTATAAAGAGAAGAGGTCTTACAGCTGCAGCAGTGGGAAAATCACTGCTGAGTGAGTCAGCAATTACTCACACTATTCAGGAGGCCGCATGTTAAGGAACTCACACCCACATCTAATATGTTACACCAATCCTGCATCCGGTGGGCGTGAAGTGATTTTTTTTTAGGTCTTTCCTGTGTGGAGGTCAGCAGCAGAGGCCTGTGATGACACCAAAGCTCAGCCAGAACAAGCCATGCGTTCTCATATGCAAATCCTTAAGGAGTTAGTTGGAATTAATGTTGCGTGATGTCTGTTTGAAAACCTGAAAATAAATAAAATGTTCAAAAAAGAAAAAACAGTACATAAGAACTTTTGCTGTCTGGCTTTAAAATGTGAAACACATAGCAGGCTTGTCTTGCAGGACAAAATATGAAATATAAAAATGGACAGCATTGCTTCAGTTGATTTTTCGTAGTTAACTGTCTCTATATTGTTACATTAGTTCATTCTCCATTGCTTAAAAGGCCACTCCAGCAGTATAGAGTTGCACTTTCATGAAGTGACAGTTCCCAAAAGAACCAATTTCAAAATTAAAATTTAAGGCCAATATATCCTCCTTGCAACTATTTTCTCAGGTTAAGCACTTCCCGTGGCAAGTCAAATTGGGTGGAGTGCTCCTTTGATGAAACGATATCTTAGCAGAGGTACTGTTTTTCTTTCTAAAACATGCAACAGCCATTTGAGTTTCACAGAAACCAAACTGTAATTAAGTTTTGAGTTTTGCACAGAGAAGATTGTGACGGGGTGGAAGGGACTTTTGGGGAAATCAACACAACAAAATGCTGCTGCACACTCCCACATTCCCAAGACAAGTGGGACAGAAAAACAAGTTCTGAGAAAACTTTCTTTGTGGTCCCTCTCTCTCACACATACCATAATTATGATGGCCAACCCACACACAGAGGCATGCACTGTACAAACTTGAAAGCATCCAAAAAGTGTAGGTGGCAAGTGAAACCAAATGGTAAGTGATAAGATATCCTTAAAAATCAGTAGCATGATCATACTTGTATATTTGCCAGTTGATGTCCCTAAAAAGTTTAAAAAAAAAAAAAAAAAAAAAGAAGTCACTTTAAATGTGGTGGAAACTGTCCTGATCGAGATTTTACCCTCATATCTGAAGCTAGCCAAACTTCCATCTAAACCATCTGAGTGATGGTAGCAGTTATGGGGATTAAAAATGCCAGGACAGGAACAAGCGGACGAGTAAACTTGTATTTATACAGCAACACGTTATATTTCTATCTGTTTCTGAAAAAAAACAAAAATCACTGCAACAAACAGATGTAGTTGTAGCACAAACACAACCATGAAAGTATTTAGATGCACAGGAAAAAAAAAAGTCTCCAGTCTGAATTTGAGCAATATGTTCATGCTGGAGCACATTAAATGCAGTGTGCCAAACTCTTCCGCCAAACTATTTCAACAAAAAAACACAAGCTGCCATAAAGCACTAAACAAAAAGGTGCAACCAAGCAACGGACATGCCAGTTTTACAGGTATTTGCAGGTCACAAACATGCTTGAAAATTCTTAGAGGGAGGAAACCCCAATGGGACCTCATTTGGGAAAAAAATGTACAGTAGTCAATGGAGAGAGATCAATATTTATTCTTTGATCCTTTCATCAAATGGACATGATTTTTGAGAGGTTAGCTTGAAACTCAGGGAACTGCGCCGGTGGCTTGCAAAACTGAGCACAGAGTCCAGAGAGAGGGAGACGGAGCCGAGCAGCTCAGGAGCAGAATCTGGAGAGCAGCTGAACCAGGCAGGGGCTCCATCGCATTGGAGCAGGGTTCATGAGACAAAGGCTTGAGACAAAGGCTGGAAGGCTGGGTGGAGGTCAAGGGCGTGACACTTTCTTGTCAAAATGGCCCTTATCAATGTGAAATTGGAAACATTACTCACATGTGGGTTTTTGATAACATGAGAGATCTTTACAGTAATCAATTTGACAGATTTCCAGCCAAGAATTACATCACTGGTAGTGAGTGATGCAGAGTGAGCGCAGGTTGACCACAGTTTCACAATGCTTTTGTGAAATAGAGTATAACTGGCTCTTACTAAGACCACCACAGCTGGTGTTCATCCTCCAGCTGCACACAGAAAGGTCAAGTTTGAAGACTCAGGAAATGTTCTACTATGATAATTACTGTTTGCTATTTCTAATTCATTTTTGCCCTTTCCTCTCACCCCCACACAATGACACACTCAAGACTGAGCCCCTCTTGCTTCCCTGTGTCTGTTTCTCTTTTTGGCAAACAGAAAGTGGAAAATGAGATTCAGTCTCTTTTGAATCAGCTTCTCTCCCTTGCTTTTGAGCTAGCATGTGAGGCAGTGACCCGGCCAATTATATGTCAATGTAAAAAGCAAGGTGTTGGTACACGTGTTGGGGATGATGTGGATGTGGATTTTAGTGTTCCTTACATGCCAGTAAAGAGAGCTGTCTGAAAAGTTTTGATAAAATGAGTTCAGTAAAGTAAAAGCGGTTACCAATTGTAAAAACAAAACTATAAGGTTGTTTCAGTTCACTTTGCCACTTGTTTCAGAACCTTGAGTCCTCTATATGAAACTAAAGACACAAAACTCAAATTGTTTACCACTTGTAACATAGACTGTCCAACATTCAAAATACTGCATTGTGCATTCATATTTTTATGACACCTTCAACTCACAGAATTGCTGGATTGAAAGACTCTTTTATTCATGAAATACCATTTCATTTCCTCAGATCGCCCACACACAAGATACTCAATGTCACTGTCCATTTGTTCATACAACCATTGGATAAGGAAGTACAAAATGTGGGATACATTTTTCATCATGGTGCTATACAAAATGTCACTGTTAAAGGGCCATTAGAGAGAGTATTCCACAGAGGAAGTTGAATCATTGAACAAATCTGAAAATTCTTGATGATACAATCAGTGAATGAAGGCAGCAATCAGCTACGTCTTCCCCTCCCTCCTCCTCTTCCTGCTTGACCTCTATAGTTAGACCATCTGACTGCTCCACAATACAGTATTGCTATGTTGCTGTGGATACCATTCATTCATACATCCGCCACAAGGTTAAATTAGTGAATCATTAACAAGCTGTCGTCAGTGGATCTAGTTATCCCATCATAAAATTTTCATGAAAAGAACATGGGATATTGCTGTCAATGCTTTACTTTAAGAGCATGCAACAGTTTTTTTTTCTTTTTTTCAATCATTTAAAGCAGTTGAATAAATTGATAGTAAGATCAGTGAAATAAAATGACTAGACAGTCATCTAAAATGCAATGTGTGAACTGCATTTTGAAATGATTATACTTTGATGTGTAATCATGTCAATTTGAAAAAAAAGATCTCTGGTTTATGTGTACTGTATCCAAGCAATTAAAAATGAGTATAAGGAAGGTGTGCATTTTTGATCACTGGTTGTGAATTTCACGTTGAAAGATTTGAAAAATGACATCAAGGCTCTGAAACTATTGCCAAAGTGACTGTAAAAAACTGTAAAACTAGAGATATGTCTCATTGAAATGTTGGCTTGAATAGACTAGTTTCATGCTTTTAAACATCATACCAGCACATTGCATCTCTTACCCTCCTTGGCACGCGAAATATTTTCTCACATATACACTGCATTGTCAAATGTGTATGTAGCATTTACTTGCATTGTTGTAATTTGCTGAGGTGGAGGTCTTTTTAACTTCACAGAGTTGCATCAGGACCTTAGGAACACCATTAACATCCACCATGGCTATAGTAAGCTAGCAACTAGCTAATCTTTATCTGTTACTCCTTATGTAAACAACAACCACCCACAGGGCAGAAATCATGCCATGAAAAGAAAACAGCACAATAAATTAAAGTCCATCAGAGTGAGATGAACATGGTCAGTGTAATGACTTAATACCTGCATTCAAGCTAATTATTGATGGTGACACACGAGTTGATTTTATCTTAAACTTGAGGGCTCTGATGTCTGTGGGCATGGAACAACTGTGACAGAGAAAAGCAAGTAATCTAAGCCCTAATGCCACTGACACCGCTGGGATTGGCCACACACACTCTGAGAGGAGGGGGTGCCAGTTGATGAATAATTTTTAATATCAGGCAATCATCAGAGAAAAATATTAAATTATTATTTATAGTGAAGAGATTATTTTATAAGGGCAAAGCGATGATGATTCTTGGACTTTTTATCTGACAATTTTTGTTTTTTTTATAAAGGGAGTATAAAGCTTAATTGTAGTAACTAGGAAATAGGGAAGGAAGAGAGAAAGAAAGAAAAGAGGAAGAGGTTTTGGTCCTTGATTTAAAATTTGGCTAGCATGGCTTGAACTATAATTTGAGTTTTGTGATGTACAGTCCAAAAGGCCACATGACCAATATTACACATGAATCAGTTTCCTCCACATCAAGAGGATGTGCCACTCTGTGCTCTCTCCTGTGCTTTCAGGTCATACACAGACAGTGTATAAGCAGTGCTAAGCAATTTTTACACACACATCTAAAAAGGAAAAACACAGTGTTCAGGGCATGTGCTGTTGCTACAGTTGCAACATTTTTTGGTCTATCATAAATACACTCTGCATTTTCAAAAACATACAGAACATACTGTTCACTGCACTTGTATACCGGTTCAGTTGAAGACCGTCCAGAGCCGCCAAGAGCCAAACGCTTGTGTTGAGTAAAGGGGAGTATGCTGCACATTTGTTTATGAAAGCTGTTTGATCTTTAGACACCCACATATCCGGATTCTATTCTAGTCAACTGATTCTTACCATTTTATTGCAAACAAATGTAAGCAAGTTTCAGTCATCGTATGTAAATGATTACATTTGTGTTGTAGTTGTGGTCAGCTGCTGCCACCTGCGTTTACCATTTTGAAATACAAATGCATCACAGGGAACAATGTGCCACAGTAAGCATGGATGTGTATAGAGTTCTGTCAAGAGAGTAAAGGACTTGATGAACAGATGGAGCAGTGACCGTTTGGTTCAGAGGAATGGCTTAAGTGTTTTAGCTATTGTGAAAAACAGTAATGATAATTGAGACATAGTTGCAGTTTCATTTGAGTTGATAAAAATAAAACATCTGTATAAATATCTAGTTTTTTGAACTTGCACAGCTGGATTTAGTTTCACGAGAAATCAACAGCCAGACACAGTGTGAAAAATCTCAAGGAATCCAACATACCAAAATATCCCATAGTTATCATTCCTCTGTTATGAAAGACATCCCATTGATACTAAAAAACTAATTAATGTGTTAGTAAATTCTTTATTCTTTTCATGATCCAACAAATATGCAGTATTAAGAAAATGACACACACTTGCTACAGAAATTGCACAAATTTTTATTTGATGATTCCAATTCTAGTCCAATTCTTTAACCACCCAGCACAGAGATATAAAGGACTGGAAAAACATCCGGTCATCCTAAGGAAAATTCCATGGCTGTAAGAGGACATGCAGCAGTGCACGAAGACAGCAGCCAGTCTGGGTCAAGCAAAGAACTTGAAAATTCCAGAGCATGAGTCACATTGATGACTAAGTGGCCATTGGTTTTTCCGGAACTGTGAAAAACAGGAAGGCCTATTATGAAAGCGTTATGGCTGTAACCAGGTAATGATTGATAATAAAAGCAACAGTGTTTATCTTAAAGTGAGTTCTACTGGTATGTAGTCTTTCCTCTGTGAACCAAGGAGGGTTTGGCATGACAAGGGACAAAATAAGAAAACAACATATACAAATACAGTGTCTTTATCTTTACACCTCTAACCCTGCTGTAGAGCTAGATGTGGGGAAAAAATGTCTCAAGAGTTTGGCCAGACATCAACCCAAATATTTCCCTCAGCAGACAAAAACAAACATTACTCAATGATTGTTATTATGATTTTTTTTTAATAAACTTTTTTTTAAAAACACACAAATACAAATATTAATCATTTAATTAAAAGTAGCAAAAAAAAGTCAATTTGCATAGCACCAGTATAGGATAAAAACTGCCCAGGAAGCAATGAATTAAATAATTAGATAAAAATACATATCTTTGACTTTGTTAAATAGCCCATATTGGTACACTTGTACGGAAGCACCATGCATGAAAATGACTAACTGAGAAAAAGGGGTGTACATGTATTTTTGTTGCCTTACAATGGGCCCTATGTTTAGAAAAGTCAGGTTCACCCACGCACAAAGTTAGCACTGACATAATGATCAACCGCCATCTACAGCACAGTAATCTGACATCTGTCAAACATCTGGCACCTGGAATGTGCAGTCAGGTCTGCTTCTGATTCTGAGCCATCATATGATACACAGAATCCCTCTTACTGCTCTAGTGTGGGTCAACCAGACACTGCTCACATGGAGCACTGCTGTTTAGAGAAAGGTTAGACATCACAACATGAATTGCACCATTCTTCAGCAACACCTCAGGTGTGTGGTGGCACAAATGTGGATAAACAATTACTAGGTGTTGGTGGATGTTAATGATGAAAGTAGATTTGCAAGTTTGATCGTTTTTGCCTACCATAACAAACCAAATCATGTTTACACAAAGGCTGCCACAGAAATATTTTTCTGGCAGCTGGATTGTTTGGGCCGTGGGCGGTGTTTTTGTGTAGTAGTTTTCCGGTAACTCTGCACTGTGTACTACTCTCCAGCCACCTTTTTCAGACATACCACATTGGTAATGGCAACCCATTATGAGGCAGTTACAAACAATAACACACTAACCCTGTCATGTGGTATGATCATCCATGTGGTTATACACTACATCTGAAATGCTCATTCAAGTTACTGTAATGTGCTGAATAATCAGTGTTGTTCTACTGCACTAATTAGAACTAGCTTGTAGGATAAAATGAAAACTGTGCTACATCTTGAATTTTTTAGACAAATCTCACAATACCAGTGTTACAAAGTGCCGTCAAAGTTCCCTTCACTCACCTGTTTCAGTATCATTGCATCCTGTCACTCCTTTCTTTAACTGCAGGTCTATGATTAATAATGATGTCTCACACTATTAAACATTGAGTTATGCCCAACTTTGTACATGATTCCAGTTGCTATTTCACTAAAATGCTACTGACATTTTTATTCCTGGTTTATTTTTAAATTTTTAATTTTTTACACAGGTTAACAGATTGAAATACTGTTAACTATAACTTAATTAACTGAATACTGTACATCTATCGGCGAATGTGTTCAAATAATGAAAAAGACTTGTAGGTTGGCCAAATAAGGACATGTGCTACCACGTGCCACCATATTTTGCTTATTTTTAAAAGGCATAAAACTCTTGAAATTTCTAATTCGCTTCAAAAAAGGCAGAAGGATTTGGAGCAAACTGTTGAAACTAAGAGTGTGTTACTCTGACAGCATTTTGAACTGAGGTGCTGTGTATTTATTTTAGGGCACCAGAAACATGTTTTAATGGCTGGAAAAGGATTAGCTCCCCAAAGTCCTTCCAGCAAAAACACAGCCATGCTCGCTGGTGTGCACTAGTGTTCAAAGGCGAGGCAATAAGCAAAGGACGGTGTCCTAACAATAGCGGTTTGATCAATCTGTCAGTCTGTCCAACATTTTAGTGAAAACATCTGTCCAAAACATGCCAACAACACAGATTGAACCCTGATCACCGCTTTGACCCACTGGTTTACAGACATCATAAAATTCTGTAGAATTTACAGTGTAGTGAATTTAGTGAACATTTGTGTTTCTCAGAGAACAAATCATAACTCTTTGACCTGCTTGACTAAAATCAACAGTGAAACCACTATTCAACAAAATATATCTCATCAGAGGAATGCTGTGACATCTCTGAGTTCACTCCCAAGAACATCCTTAAAATGTACCCATTTGGTTTCCTAAAGCCAGCTTCAGGACACCAGAACAATCTATTCATTTTTTTGGTCAATCTATTATCTTTAAAATGTCAGCTCACCACTGCCCGGCCAAAATGTGTGTCTTTAAATTGCTTGCTTTGTCTGTAATATGACTATAAGTCCAAATCACAAAAATATTAATCTGACATTGATATTAAACAGCTTAAGATCATAAAAATGCTTTCTTTTGTTCCAAACATACAAACAAGTTCTGTATTAAGTTTATTATAGCTGACAGAGACTATTCTAGGAAGCTGAGGAGTTACAAATGTGAGAGATGCTGACAGGAAAATATACTTATTCTTTGGAATAAAGTATAATTGCTTAATTATTATTAAAGCAGCAGTATATCTCTGTGAGCTGTTCTTACTGAGTTAAAAAAAAAGCAGCTTATAGTTTCATTGGAATACAGCAAATCTGCTTTCAAGCAGATGTTAATAGCTTCTTGCTGTTGCAAATATATAAGTGGGTTTTGTGCTTTTCATAAGGAGTAAGAATAAAAAAGAGACCAGCAAACTACGCTGTTGTTTTCCTTGAGGTTCCATAGAGCTGAAGTCGAAAGCAACCTCAAAGTCAGATTTTGGTGACTAACCATCTGACGAGAATACTGAGACAAGTTCAGCACCAAAAAATACTTGGTTTTGATCCTTAACAATCAGGTCAGTGTGCAATGAATTGGCATGTAGTCTGCTGTTAGCTTTCAAGAGAAACAAGCCGGATGTGTAGAGAGATTTTCTCCACTGTTTCATGCTGCAGTTCACTGTGTCATATGATAACAGGAGAGTCTCATCTTTTAGATATTCATCACTAAAAACGGACACCCCACTGGAAAGTTTCAGTGTCTGCAATGGGCATATCAAGCCTATTTTACTCTCGTAGGTGATCTGCAGAAAGACTCTGTAGATGCCCCACTTGGGCACCACTATGTCCCTTCTGGAGCAAATGAAACCACCATGACAGAAGGCAAGTCCGGTCTTGTTCTCCCATTGAAGATACTGTCCGTCAGTGATGTTGCCTTCAGGAGCTAAGGAGAAAGCAGAAAGGCAAAAATTTGTTTAGGAATGTTTCTGCTTCTTTATTTTTAATAATTAATTTATCTTTGGATAACAAAGTGCATTACATCAGGTATTTAAGTAAAACCAGGAACATGTCAAAGCACACGAGGGTAACTACAAAAACTGAAGTTGTGCAAGTTTTTATTACAACCAAAATCTGCTTCACGTCTATTCTGATCAGCAATATATTTTTTAGAGAGGAAGAACTCATTTGTGAAACCTGCTGACTGACTGTCTCGACAAGTGACTTTCATTCTTTGTCATCAGAAACACAATATTACTGTGTATTTCACCCTTAAATGCCCCCACCTTCCTTTCCCTGGTCTCCTCTGTCCCATGGCCTTCACAGTCTCAAGGTCTCAAACAAGCTGAACCTCTAAGGAGACTTTGGAGCAAATGCTTGACAGCACCTTCCACTGCATCAGTGAAACACCAAATGAGGGAATATATTTGGGAAGAATGCTATTCATTCCTTTTGTTGATTTGGAATTGATTAAAAGGAGCACAGACGCTGTTCTGGTGCTTAGACCTTCTTCAACCGTTTACCGTTTTTTATTCTGTCATTCGTCAGAGGCTTGCCAACTTAGTTATCTCAAGTTACAGCTCAGCCTAAGAGGACACCATTAATGTTACAACTTGTGCAATCATGAGCACAAGCCTCTCGTTCATGAATAAAAGCACACTTCCCCTGGTGTGGTGATATGCTTGACAGATGTACTTTAGTGTAAAGAGAACGCAGTGCCTACACAAAACTGCTCACAACAAAATATGCGGATTATCTTAAGTGACTTGGCTGTGATTTCTGGAAAGAAACTGTTGAGTTTTGAGATGTATGAGTGACACAGGCCCTGTGCCATCCTACATTATATTCAGGAGAGAGCAGACGTCTTTAATGGCCAAATAACAGAAACTCTGAAACTCATATTCAAATAATCTGGAAAATAGCAAATAAATCTGCTATATAGCACTGTACATATGAGAAAAAATATACATTTTGATTTTGGGGCAACTTAAACCATTACTTCTCTTCCTTCGGTTGTGCCATTCAAGACATTTCTTTCAATATCACTTCTCCTGACGCTTGACAATCTGCTGATGCTGATGATGTAACAATAGTCTTTTTTGTATAACCCAAGATGGACCCACTCAATGGGCGTTACAGAAAATTACTTGTCCATAAAACATAATAGACAACACATTATTTATATATATTAATATGTACACGCACACATAGATAGATAGATAGATAGATAGATAGATAGATAGATAGATAGATCTCAGTACATTATATTTTATAGAGCATGTTTTTTTTTGCAATATGAATAAAATTGAAAGTTGAATTGAATTACCTGTTAGCATGGCAGCTGGAGTCATGGTGTTTTTGTGTTGCTGCTGTTGAATACCAATGCCTTAAAGAGAGATTCAAAAAGAGTGTGTTAAGCATTAATAACGGAACTTTCGCAATCTCATTTTTCTTTCACAGACTCAAATCAACATACTACAGTCTTAATTGCTGCTTAAAAACAAAACAGTTACCTGATGTATGGTTGACGGTCTGTAAGGAAACAAACACAGCCTTATTACAAATACAGATGCGACAAACTGAAATGTCACATACAAAAAGGAAACCAGAAGAGAAAGCAATGGAATGTGAGCATTATAATACAACGAGCGTGACTGTTTCACTTGGACAGTAAAATACAAACCCCATCACCAGATTATGACATGCTAATATCAAGAAAACAGGAATCACATTTACAGTGACCAGTGTTGGTCATCGTACTTTAAAAAAGTAATTAGTTACAGTTACAAATTACTTCTCCCAAAAAGTAATTGAGTTAGTAACTCAGTTACCTCATTGTAAGAGTAATTAGTTACTCAGCAAAGTAACTGTGACGTTATTTTTCATGTGACATACAGCATGTTACATAAACATTCTTGCCTTTAACTTCAATGAGCGAGAAGTAATGCCGGTACTTCCAGTTTGAGAACGCTACCTTTGAACGTCCCGGGCTCGACACCATTGTCGCTGTCTTGTTGTGTTTAGCAGTCAGCGCGTGCAGTGAGACAGCGTGAGCAGGGCATGATCCGCCCACTCAGCCAATCATCATCGCATTTGCAATGGCATCATCACTCTATCACATCATACTCTAATGCCGTTATTACTAACACTGGTGGTGAGACCCTCACTTCATGGGACTCATTTCCCCTAAAAAGTCCATTGGGCTGCTCTGACTGGGAACGAGCAGGTTATCGCTCGCTTAACCTGTTTGAAACTGCAAAGTCCTCCATTTGCTCGATCATCCATGAGTTTTGCGAGGCTGTGCACCGCAACCTCCTGCCTGATTACATCAAGCCGAGTCATTGTGATCAACCTCAGGAGGATGTGAAAGTCTCACTAATTTTGATGCAAGTCACATGGCTGCTCAGGCTGAAGTGGCAGACTGAAAGAGTTAAAGGCGAAGGAAAGATTCTGTGGAGAGTGGAGTCAAAAATCGAACTCCTTACTGGTCAAAACTCAAAGTGAGATGTGAATACACACAAACACACACACATAAAACACATGTTGATGTCATCTTGCATGATGATGTCATTCAGTGTGTGCCTTCATTTCTGATGTACATCCAAAACAAATGGCCAGAAATCCATTTAAAAATCAGAGAAGAAAGGTTGCAGAACTCACTGAAATAAATGTGTTTTATAGCATCAAAGTAATCCAGTGAAAAACAGCAACAGCAGAGAGCAAATTCAGCACTTTTAATGAGGACAGTCTGAATTAAATCTAACAAATATAGGCTTAAAAAACAGTGTGTAAAGCGAACAGCAGCAGCTCTCTGTAGCTGACCTCACAGTTTACGAGCTTTTCTGGGTTCCTGGTCTCCTGATTAACATCATGTTGGTTCCCAGTAGGTCTATTTGTTGGTAGAAGCATGTTAGCATCTATCAAATTAACCACAATATTTTCAACTTTCTCAGTTTCTCCTGTTTTCATTCATCCCTCACAAGAGAAAACAAGTCTGAAAGGAGCTTTATAGAAAAATGAAGCTTACACTATTTTGCTGACTAAAAGTCAGGAAATTTACACACAGTCTCCTGACTGCAGATGATTGGCAGCTACCTTGTAACTGTGACAACCAGAGATTCTTCCTGACTCAACTAAAGAGCATCACTGGAAAAGAAGAAGACATTTTTCATGCTCAGCCTCTCTCTATTCTCTCCTGGTGATTTAAAGCCTCTTGCTCGTCTTCAGTCGGGATATAAAAGGCAGTTCATCTGCATGTGAATGTGTGTGTGTGTGTGTGTTCTCTCTTTCTCAGACACACACACACACTCTTTCACACATGCGTACAGTGCAGTAGGTAGCTCAGTTTTGTTTGAAGTGTCTCGATCTAATTTTCTTTCTTCATCCTTTCTTATCTAATCCCATTTATTTCTTTATTTTTCTGTCTTTATTTATTACGGGGGGGGGCCCCCCCCCCCCCACCCCCCCCCCCACACACACACACACCCACAACAAA
>JAQMCX010000050.1:21254321-21400900 GCA_029814765.1 Acanthurus leucopareius | reverse complement strand
CACACACACACACACACACACACACACACACACACACACACACACACACACACACACACACACACACACAAACTGCATTTCCACATGTGTTAATATTCCAGTGCTAAACACTAAACTGGCAAAATTGCCAGAAAAGCAGAAAAACAAGTACATATGTCATGAAATATTGACTCTAGTGAGTTAAATTGGCAGTGGGATTAGTTTAGAGCATCTTTTAATAATAATATTGATATTTGGCTCAGGGTTGATTACAAATCAATAGAGCAAGCATTACAATATATTCCTGTATCAATATTTTGTCCCACCTTTATGACAAACACTCAGTGCTTTACTGTCTTGTGAGCATTTCATTACAGATTAATCCTTTATTCCATCGTATTTAGTATGATGTACAGTTTAGAAACTGTCTGACCTTTGACCTTGTTGCACTGCTCCATCCCACCATATCATAGTCAAGCTTTTTATGCAACAGCTGCCCACACTATAAAGACTTATATCTACTGTTGCTTCACAACCATGACCCTACTGACTACCATAAAAGGTTGAACATTTAGATGAAGAAAGGTCATAAATTAATAAATCACGTCACATTTTCTAAGTGCAAGTCTGCACATTGCTTATGTTGTCTGACAAGTGCTACAAAACTCACAGAAAATGACCAAAACTGTCCATAATTCATATTTAAGTAACAGGATCATGATGAAATTTGGCATGTCTGCTTAAAAACTGACTTACAGTAAATAAGTGAATGCTTTAAATTGTTTTGTGTGTCATTTAATTGACTAACAGTGTCAACACAACAACATAACTCCCAATTAAAATGACTGAATCCGTCAAAAAAAGGTCAACATGAACGACCTCTAAACTAAATTTCCTGAAATATTCAATTAGACTTTAAAACTACCTCTGTTGTGACTGATAATTGTACTTTTCGCTGCCAACCACTGATCAACTCCAGACTATCCCCATGTTGCACATTTTGAGTAGGTGTGAATTTTATTCTTAGCTGCATTTCATTCAGATGAGTCAGTATCAGGGAAATGGTATTTAACATGCTGACTTACTGGCACAAAGGCAGATTTTTTACCTATTACCATCATGATTCTTTGTTACAAGAACTGGTGATTAATGTCTCAGTATTGACACACTGTCTGTTGTATTCACGCTCTGACCTGAGGGCGTCACTCTGTGCGTGGTGACTGTATTTATGTCTCAGCTAATTTTTTTTTTTTTTTTATTAAAGGCTTGTGGGAGGTGGTGAAGGGTGACAGCAGCAGCATCATGATTGCACCTTGATCCCGCAGACAGAGCTAATGCATTTCTCTATCGTCATGTTTTCGGAGAATTCATGGCTGCCCTTGACATTTTCTTTTCCAGAATCTATGGGATTACAGATGCTCCGCTCATTTATTTACAAATATAGGACTGCTGTTGCCAAGCCGCTCCGCTTCGCTTCAGCCAGTTCCATTTGGCACGAGTCAATACCAAAACAGGAAGTCAATAACGTCACTCGCTCCCTATTCCCCAATTCCTCTCACTCCACTGCTTCCTGGGAGTAGACTCAACACACACACACACAAACATTCTCTCTAAAGCACATGATACACACACACATGCACTCTGTAATGCATACCCCCCCCCCATCCCCTTTCCCCTCCAAGTCTAGTGGAAATGCTTTTAACAGCTGCCTGTAGAATGAAGTTCCACTACACTCGTGCATGCTCCCAGGAGAGACACCCTACCATACACACACATATGCACATGCACACACACACACACTCATGCACACAATCCAACCAAACACCCCCCACAAGGCTGTGGATGTAATGAGGGCGTCCGGTACCCTAGCGGGGGCCCTGGCTCACACAGGAAATGGAGTAGCCAGATAAGGCTCTCTGCTGGCCAGATGATGAGAGGAGTCAGCAGGAAGAGAAGGCACAAGCATGACCAGCACTAAAGAAGAAGAAGACTTGAAAGAAATCTTGCATAGATTCAAAATCTAACTGGTGCAAACTGACCCTAAATCCCCTCCTAAAAAAAAAACTAGTCCTGACTGTCCTAACAGCCCTGCAAAAAGAGGAAAATGTATAAAAACAGTCCCTGCAGTCTATCTGCTCTGCTCATGTTCAGTTTCTTATGGTTTTATCTGTGCCACCATGATTTAAACTGGTTTAACAAACCAAAATAAAGGCTAGAATTAACACTCAGTTGCCAGTTTATTAGGTACCCCCAGTTTTAACTACTGAAGTCTAATACAACATTCCTGCAGCATATCGTCTCTTAATGAGAGGTTCAGCGTTAAGATATTTGATCTTTCAGTCTAAAATGTAAATACATTTTCCAAAACCTGAATCCATGAAGCATGATACCTGTTTACAATACTAAGGCTGCAATGACTATTCAGTTAATCATTCAACAGAACTTAGTTGACATACGACTATTTTAAGAGCCGAGTGATCAAATAAAACAATGTAAAAACCCACATGCACTTCCTCCATGGGAATATTTCTTCATTTGGTTTTCTTAAATACCTTTAAAAAAAAAAAGAAATCAGCTTTGGATTTTTGTACTGTTGGGTCAGTTTTGGTATTAAGAGGAAGTTTGTGCACATTTATGCTAATGTCACCTTTCAAATTTGAGATAATAATTTCCCTTAGAAACGATTCTGGGAAGTTGATCAATTTTATGACTTGGCAACAACATTGCAGAACAAAATGATGTGATGACTAGGCTATTTTTAGTTTAATTTGGCTTCTGTCTGTAGGTCGTGCTTATGCAAAAAATCTTTATGCTTTATGCAGAAATGTAACGAAAAGGGAAACTTGACAAAATGAAGTGTACAACTTTTTAGGATTATATTATCATTTAACATTTTAGAAAGTAGGGTGAAACTCATTAAGACTTTTAAAACTACTCAAATAAAGAAAAAATCCTTTTTCCTATCGTTGCTTTTGGTTTAAATGCAGGCCTGTGTCTCATACTTGGAAGTTACAGTTACCCAGTAACTCACAGCCACGTTACTAGCAGGACAGAATAAACCAAGTTTCTCTTGTATACATTCCTGAATGGGCCAAATGTGGAACCATCGCTTCCCAACTCCCCCACCCTCTTAAAAAACTCCCCACTGTCGAATCACAGTCTGTACCCGGGACCGACCGACCGACCCACCGACCGACCGACCGAGATCCGACACGAAGGCCCAGTTTTTACATCTGTGGAGGCTGATAAGAAGCGAGTTCGGCCTGTTTCGCAACACTTGAGCCCAGTCGCATGAGAGGAACTGACGGTGATGCAACGAGAGCAATAAAGCGCCAGAAATCGATACAATGTTTCCGCTTCGCTTTCTGGAGCATTTCGCAACAAATCCGCTGCGCTGCGTGTTGTCGCCGCTCGCTTCGGTGCGCACACGCAGCGCACACACGGCCCCCTGAATTTTTTTTTAAAAAAAAGAAAACCCCACATCCAGGTAGGGTCGAGACTGAAGCAGCCAGGGCGAGATATAACACAGAGAAAGAAGCAGAGTGGAAGCACAAAAGAGTTTCAGGCCTACCTGTTCTTCCTCCGCCGATAAAGTAGCTGCCATGGTCCTCCGTCAGTGCTGTGATCACCTTCCACCGACACCAGTCCTTTTTCATGAAGTGGAAGATGACGGAGATGTCTGTGTGTCTGTCCCTCGTGTGGAAACGGGAGTTAGGGGTTGTCCCTCTTGCTCAAATTTAAAGGCATCTGAAAACGCTGCAGTATGAGCAGAGTGGGTCTTTTTTTCTTCTCTCTCTCTCTCTCTCTCTCCTTCTCTCTCTCTCTCTCTCTCTCGGGATACTGTCTGACTGCAAAAAACGCGCAGGACTTAACCTAATTAGCGTCTCTCTCTGCCATTCGAGGTAGAGAGAAAATCCGCGGATGTTGTGTCAGTTTGCACCGCAAAAAAACAAAAACAAAACAAGAAGACAAGAAAGGTGGAGAGAGAGAAAAAAAACACAAAGGACAAGACTCGAGCAGCTAGACGAGGTTTTGCTTCAGCTCGATGGTAAGTGGGTTCAGACCATGATCTGCTCCTCATCCACCCAACCTTCCACTGATCAGAGGGCTGCGGCTGCCCGCGGACTCCTCCATGCCATGAAATGCAAGTTTTTCGCCCTGAACGTCGCCTTTATGATGTGAGGGAGACACACACACATACATACACACACAGACACATTTACACACACACACACACACACGGGCAAACACACAGAGCTTTCACCAGTGAGAGAGAGAGAGAGACTGGAGGCTATAATTTCTGCATGTCGCTCTACCCCCTGGTGGTTAAAAGCAGAATTTAACAAAAAAGCTCACGACCTCCGCCTTCATTCATAAAAATAGGAAACCAAACAGGAAAATCACCATTTTGAGTGTCACTTTGCATCCAGAGGCACGAGGAATAAAACAGCACGCTAAGTGAGTTTTAAACAGAAAGAAAAACAACTTGAGTTTACCGTAAAAATCTCCTTTTATTATTGAAAATGTGTCGGAGAGGTTACAGCATTACTTTATTTGGGGGTTGAATGCAATTCAGTTGAACTTTATGTTTTTATCATTTGGAAACTAATCAGCACTCACCTTTAAGCAGAGTTAGTCATTTTGGGAAATATTAATAAGATTAATTACCCTACATTTCCAAACATAAGGAAGTAGCCTATCATTTTTTTTTAAATCTAACCATCTTCTAGAAGGTAAATAAGCCTATTTCTCAAAAAATGTCCAGTTAAAAGGGCGCATTTTGTCAGATAGGCTATGCAAATTACACAAATGAGGCTTCTCGTGCATATAAGACTACTTTAAAGAAAAATAACCAAACTTCTGGAAACTAACATATTTGCGAATTAGAAGATTTTAGAATAATAGAGCCTCTGTGGTCTATATAAGACTCTATTTTGTGCATATCTTTGTATTGTAGCTTAAGGTTCACATTAAAACATTTCATTTACATATGAATAAAAAAAACTAATAATAAGAGCAGGTCCTTCCGTAGGAGGGTTGCAAGAATAGCAATTTAATTAGTCAAACTCTCGGCTCATGTATCCTCCGGGCTGCATTTTAATCCGGCACACTTTACAGGAACTGCATGACATCATAGGAAACAGAAAATACCCGACAGCACGATAAAGTCTCTGTAATATGAGCCGCGAACACACTGCAGGTCTCCTCTCTGGAATATTATAGGCTGCAGATATTTTTCAGCTGGGAGGTTAGTTCAAGTGCAGTCGGGAGATTGCACTTCCTGAAACTGTTGCCGGTGATGGCCTTTAATTCGTGCCTTGATGTGGTCCCAATGAGGCTGTAAAAGTGAAGCAAAACACATTGAATGTGGTGTAAAAGAACATCCAAGATATCAAAGATATCTTGTTATATCTGCATATAGCAAAATAAACCCTTTGATACAATTAGCTATTCATTTGACTTCAAGTGTTTTTGCCGGACAAGGTCGGAAATTATAGGTACATTCACATGCTGTGTCTATTTTTTTTTCCACAGAAAACAAAACCCCCACAATAGCTGAACTGTAAATAATGAGGCGTGAGAAAGTCTGACTTGAAAACCAAAGGGAAAAGGGAGTGGACAACAATAGACTTCCTGTTAAACCAGCTGACATCATGTCATTTGGGAACATGTGATTGGTACAGCTTTAGCCTTGCCCACATAATGTCAACTCTGACAGAAAAAAATAGTCCTTGAGTGCATCAAACATTCAAGAGGTGAAGGCCTCATGTGATCCACTATTGCAGTTAAGAAAGCAGGTGAGGAAAACAAAAGAAAAGGCTGCATGGAAATCACATTTAACTGGATATTATGAGAAGCATTCATGTCTGGGAACCTTGTAGGTGTTTAAGCAGTCATGCATTCAAAGTTAGAGGGATATCTGAAAGGAGACCTGGTTATTTAGAGCTGTAATATTTATATAATATGTAACAGAAAATTAAAGTTATGGGTGGACATTTCCTGAAGTTTGCTTTATTGCTAAGGGTTAAGAAGAAAAAAATCAACACAACCTTTATTTTTACATTAAAGGCTAAATAAAAAGCTGCAGTCAGCAACTAGTTAGCTTAGCGTAGCTCAAACAGGATAAACAGCTAGCAAGATTTTGCTAAACTAACCAACAATCCACCAACAATCCACCAACAATCTACTCTAAAACTCACTATAAAGTGCACAGAGGTGTAGCAACACATTTTGGTTTTACATTTTAAATTTTAGGGTTAGTACAAAATAAACACACAAAGGTTGTGTGTTAGTTGATGAGTTCAAAGGTGCTAGAAGGCAGATTTTGTTAGTTGCCATGTTAGCTTTTTCCCCATCTGCCTTCAGTTTTTCTGCTAAGCTGCTAACTGGCTGTACTTTACCACACAGACATGAAAGTGATACCAATCTAATCACAACTGAAATATTACACAATTTTAAAAACCCGGCTGTAGCCCTTTTCATCTTATTTTATTTATTTACAGAGCTCTGAATGTCTTAAACACCATGCAGCACATCTGACAGGTGCTGTAGACTTTCAGGACAAACTCATCTGCTCCCCACAAGTTTAGTGACAGGTTTTTCAGAAAGATCACAGGTCTCGAGTAATTGACTTGCATGTGTGTGTGTTTGTGTATGTGTGTGTGGGAGACTCTGAAAAGTGTAACTTTGTACTCACGGGTGCCCAGTTCCTGGAAAGTGATCGGTGCTGCTGACTAATAGCTGAATTTTTTGCAGAAACCACATGCCTGACTTTGATCGCTGCGAAATGGCTCTCAGCTCGGGAGTGACTCAATGTGAAAGAAACAACATCCGACTGTACTCGATGAACAAACATATTGTTCTGAAATTCTGTAACTCTCGAAGAGTCGTATACTTTACTTTAGGACCTTTCTATAGAAGTTTGGCATGTACTGTTTATTTGCACATTTTGACCACAGATGCTATTTAAAAAAAAAAGGGAAATGAAAGCCAAGTTACATGGAAACTTTGTTCATGTTGTGTTTTCTGAGCATCTCATCCATAGAAAATGTAACTGCCTTAAATCTGATGAATCACAAACCAAAGCAACAAGGCTATATCATTTTTTCCTTTTCTACAGATGTGACTTTTTCTTAATACTTTGATTGTTACACATCATCAGTCTGTGATGTTTGATGCTTTCCAGGAGTTTATCGCATCGTGAGATTTTGTAATTGTGGTGTGCAGAGTTTCCCTCAGCTGCACAGTGAACCATCCTCCACATCAGGCGGTCATGTTTCCAAGAACGAGAATAGGAACAATCTCCACTGTAGGGTTGTGAATGTGTTATTTTCACCTGTTGATGTTCCGTGTAGGTGGTGAGAGCAATAGCGAAACCCTTGTAAGAGCAAGAAAAGAAGAATGAAGAACTTTTTTTTTTTTTTTTCCGGTGAAGAAAAGTGAGTAGGGGCACAAACACAAGACACGACATGTCGTACAGCTGCAGCACATGCTTGTCTGGTGAGACAGCAAGTGGAAAGGATAGCTGAATCTTTTTTACAACCAGCTTTCTAGCATGTGAGGGTCAAACACAAAATGTTGAATTGTTCAAGCAGCTTAAAGTTTTAATACTCTGTTGACAGCATTTTATTCTGAAATATGGTTTATGTCTTGGTTTTAAGTAATTGGGACATTATATTATATGGAAAAAAGTCAGTGGAAACTCCTACTATTGAATTCAGGTAATTCAGCCAGACCCATTCCAAACAGATTAATACAAACTGGTTAAAAAACCATGAAATCAAACAGAAAACATTTGGAGTTTCGAATGGGTCATAAAGAGCTGAGTAACTTAAAAACCTGACACTATCATTGGTTGACACCTTTGCCACAAGTGAGTTCATGATGTGTCTTTACCAGATCTGCCTCCGGAAGTGCAAAATGCCTTGAGGAGCAACAGCAACTCAACAACAAAGAGTTAGACCATGTGGAGGACATAAAGACATTTCAAGCAATTTGGGAGCCTCACACACTCATGGCAACAATTTTAGCAAAACCCTTTGCTGGTTCAACATCACTGTCCCCATGTGCACAAAGCATGGTCCACAAAGACATGGTTGGACTACTTGGGTGTAGGGGAACTTATTGACCTATGCAGAGCCCTGACTTCAGCCCTATTGAGCACCTTAAAGAACTATAATGCTGATTGTGGGTCATCTGGGCAGCAGGGTGTCCAACAATTAAGCTCACATGATGTTTTTGTGTCCATTAACTTTTAGCTGTATAATGTACATCCAAATGTTGGCCTAACCCCAGAAATTGTTTTAAAATATTCTAAATTTAATCAAGACAAGCTCACAGCTCTTTGAGGTTGTCCTTTGGGAGCAATATAGCTATGAGCTAAAAGCTAAGACCAGAAATGCTAATGTTAAACAGGTATGATTATCAAGTTCTCCATCTTAGCTTAGCATTTTAGCGATGCTATCATTTAGCAATTAGCATCAAATTAAAGCACAGCTGAGGTCAAAGAGACTGTCAGTATTGAGTAATTATAATTTTAAGATTGTTTCATGTGTCAAATGTGTGCATGGCACTACAGGAAAACATGGGATATCACCAAACCCATAAGGATACATCATCTGAGGACTATAAACATCTATAAAAAAATCTGTGCCAGTCCCATCCAGTTTCTATGGAGATATTTCACAGGGGTAAGCTAAAAAACACAAAAAACTACACTATAGAAGATAGCAGGGGATCAATAAACTCTGCAGGCATATTCTCTGAATACCATGAATTTCTGTGCAAAATTTAATGTTGATCTATGGGGGACTGACCAACATTACCATCAGTTGAGCCTCGATAGTTCCTCTAAGGTTAGCAATACTAACTCAGCTACCTTTAATGTCATTTTACCAGCTGAATACATGAAACTAGGCCTTGCTTTTGCCAAATTGGACACAGAGGAGAAGTTTTTTTTAATAAGATGGACTTTCTGTTGAAACCACAAAGGAAAAAGAAAACCTGGTGGCCTCCCATCCTTAAATATTATGAACTACTCCACAGAGCCAAGATCTGGTACAGGAAATGATCTTGGGTGTTCTTTCTCAGAGGATGTGTTGGTACAGGTCGCTGCAAAGTTCACAGCCCTGCCAAACACTTTCACATCTTTTCCTGTTGACTGTTTCCGCCCAGCTCTTCGCTGTTACGCAAACGGCACAGTAAACTCAGTGCAGAGGGGAAGAGATGCTCATGAATTCTGCTGATGAGCGCCTCTATCAGCAGTATGACTCATGTCTAACCATATACTGGAACATCAGCTACTTGCACTTAAACTGACAACACACGCGGTGCTTACAAAAAAAAGTTTTTAACCCTCTGAGGTCTAGGCTATTTTTTCCTGTGTTCAGAGCAGCTGACTTTTTGTGTGAAATATTGCATGTAAAACCCTCAACCCTGTAATGCCTAATCATAAACCCTGTAATGTCTCAAATTAGACCTTTTTCTGCCTCTTGATATAGTATGGAGATGGAGGCTTCTCAATCCTGTTCATCCTCAAGCCACCGATTTTAATTGATTGATTTTTATCAGAACAGTGACCGTTATATATCTAATATCTTGCACAGACCAATGGCTAAAAATGCTTTGTACAACCCCAACCCCCTCCATTCAGTAAGTTTAAATGCACAGCAAAGTTACAGTACGTTAAAATCTCTATTAGGGCCTTTTAACTGGACTACCCTCCTAATCCCAGCATACAAGCACCGAGGGAGAAACGATTTAATTAGTGGGAAGCATGTCTGACTCCCCTACGGTAGGTGGCGATATGCCGCTTTTCATCTAGTTTATCTTAGACCTTTTTCCGGTCGGAATTTAACGTCACATATTAATCAAACAAACATACATACATAAATTGATTGCATGTTAACTCCTTCAGCTGACAAAACAAAAAAATGTGGCTCTTCGTCTCCTCAAAAATGTGTATTTTTTCGCTCGAGCGCTCATCATGTCTTGTTTACTTCCTTTCTTCTACAAATTTTTGCTGTTCGGCTTCCGGGTCAAAGCCCGGCGCGGGAAATGTGGAGCATGCGCAGAATGCCTAGTCCTGTGTAGGAATATAAATCGTTATAGGAAGGAGTAAATCGATCATTATAAGACGTAAGGTTTAGAATGAAACCCCACATCGCATAGATAATTAGGTTATATAACTTAATTTATATGTTTTTGTCAGGAAGACAGCGGAAAAAATAGAAACAATACACAATGGGAAAAATAGATGCGTTATATCCCGCAATATAATAAATTTATTTATACATTTTTTCCTGTAATAGTGAGAAGACTATTTCATATGAAAAGATAGCGCCGACTAAGGCTGTTATCAGCTTCTGAACAATCTGTTTGTAAGAATAATCTGAATAAATAAATAATAATCTGTTTTGTAAATTATTTATTTTTGCATCGGATCATATACCTTACTCCTCACTTACACGTAGCTTTGTTATATATCTACAAAAAGTACTTTTTCGCTTAATTATGTAGCCTTATATTGAATATATAGTGAACTTTGCAAACTAAATTGACTTGTTTATTCCCCACAATGTGTCGATTTTCGTTTATTAAATTTGTTTGAAGCTTTCCTTTGCTGGGAAGAAAGTCTGTTACTTGACTGAAATTAATGTATGAAGTAAGTGAATAAAAATGTGGTTATTGATGATCTATTAAGTGTAAACTGAGTAACACGGAAGACAGAGACGATCAGCAACAATTTCATGATAAATCCTGCATTAATTCATGCTGGAAATCTAATAGGTCAGCTAAGCATTGTAAATATGAGTTGTATCTTAATTAAAAGTTATTTAAAAAAACCTTTTATGAAAAACAAAAAATGAAATTAATCCAATAACCTGTGCAACCAAAATGCAGATGGCATGGGTAATTAAAAAACATTTATTTAGAAACACACACTTTAAAACGTCTTTCAAGCAATTTTAAAATTGACATTTTTTCCAAAAGTACATGTTAGTCCTGTTACATGATAACAATTTACAGGTTCTGACCAGCTGGCTGCACCTCGTGGGTCCTAAACACAGCAGGCGTACTACAAACTCCATCATTGTTGCTCGAGCCAATGATTAGCTCAAAAATGCAGTACTTTTTGGCGACCAAACTGAAGTGAGAGTTATACGAAACCTGCAAACAACTGACAACAGTGTTTCTTATGCAAGATCCATTTCAAATGCAAAGAGAGAAGAGCAGAAAAATAACACTTGAGCGCTAAATTTACTGTCCTGCATTTTGCAGTACAGATCTTATATAAGAAACCTCCTATCCTTTTTTTTTACTGGATGTCTTTAGATATGGCGTCATGAATGTGATCTGCATAAAAGACTCTAAGTAATTGTATTTGCTCAATACTGTGCAATTATTTTCAAGGAAACAAGTCTATTTCTTAGGTCTGCAGCTGGCAGAAATAAAGATGTAAATGGCAGACTCAAGTTTTTAGCCATATAAAAACACATATATAATATAGCTCTACTAATCTGCACTCTGAAGGCGTCCTGTGCAGTGCCGGATTAGAATTAGCCATGCTTTGCAATTGGTCAGATCTTCAAAACCATTCAGGAGACATTCTAAAGAGCCATATGTGGGCTGCCACCACTCAGAAACTGTGATCCAGCGATTTGCATGTCGTTAAGCTTCCCACTCAGAGCTCCATGTGTGCTTCCCTTATTGGTTTTTGATTCAAGAAGTTCAGTGTGTCCCCACAGTCCTGGCTTGGGGTGGACAGGTACTCTAGCTCGTAGCCTCCGCTCCTGTTGGCCGGGCGGACTTCACTCGATGTTTTTTTATGTTCCAGGATCTGCTGCAGCTGGTGGCTAGCGTACTCAGGCTTGGTGGTGAGGGGTCCCACTGGAACATCGATGCCCAGGATGTCGGTGACCATGTAGGGACGGAGCCAACCAACCAGAGGGGTGCTGCCAGGGGTGTAGTGGGTCTGCCGGTGGTAGAAGAGAAGACCATCCACCTGCAGCCAGAAATTCAGAGTTAAATTCATTGAAGTCTGATGAGATGCTATAAAATGCAGAGCACCGCCAAAGGACAAGAGGACTTTTCTTACGCTGAAGCTGTACTCAGCTGCCAGGGCTTTCTGAATCTGCTCCGCTGTGCAGTCAGTGCTTTGGAGTCTCACAAACCGGAACTGTTGGACCAAACAAAACCAGAGCACCACCTTGTTAGTTCCAAACACAATTTGTCTTCTTGTCAAATATGATAAACTGATTTCCAATGGGGAGTTTACTCTTCAAAGACTAAGCCTAATTTAGCTCCTTCTGGGCTGTACTCCACAAAACTTTTAGTTTTCGAAGCACTATAATCTTCAAGATTTGTGTGCAATTTTCACTTCAGAGCGCAATTACAGTTGAAGACTCAGTTTCTCTTTTATTTTCTTTTGTCCCATTTTACACTGCAGAGGTTTAAATGCACAACTTGTAATTTCTGTATGAATTAGAGTTCTGTTTTGTTTTGTTCTCTTTAGGGTTATCCTAAATGTTAGCAACAGGTGACAAAATAAAATGCACCTTAACTTTGAATAAAATTACAAATTTTTCTATGGTTGAACCCTTGAAAGAAACATTTGGGATCATGACAAACAGTTTAACGAAGTATAACAAAGAATGGCCATTTTCAGACATTTTAACGTGGAAATAGAACATATTAAAGATTTTAAGTTTTAATTCGAGACTTTATGCATCCCATATGTGGGAATAAGGTGCAGTAAGGAAAAAAGCACAGCAAACACGTGCAGATAACCCGAGATGAATAAGTGTGCTACAGCAAATCAAATAACAATTCTTAATACTGGGAACTGGGACAGAAAATTGGGACATGTGCTGAGGAGGCTCTATTCCTGGTGCTGTTACTCACGGGGTTGCGTTTGGCGATTTCTGAGAGGCCGTCCGCCTCCTCGACTTTGGACTGAAGCCAGTAGAAACGGAACTCAGTCTGTTGATTAGAGAACAAGAGCTGTAAACAAAATGAGAAAGCTTGTTTTTGGGCCAATGAGATGGGCAACAGGGCTAAAACAAAAAAAAAGAAGAAGAAGAAGAGGATGCACATCTGTGGCCCAGATTTTGCTACTTAAGTAATTAGATTAGCATTCCTGGATTGCTGGAGGATTAGAAGTCAGTCTTACTGGGCAGTCGTAAACTGGGTGGCCTCTCCAGCACATCACATCCAGGATGTAATACGTTCTGTCCACCTCGCTGTAAATGCAGTCCAGGATTGTGTAATCTGAAAGAAGCACATGCAACAGCATGCACTTTTAAAACTCTCATTCAGAATAAATGAGCTCAACAGAAAAACAATAAGACTCATGACCTCAACATACTGTGTCTGCAGGGTGTTTGATAGGATTATTGTTAATACTAGTTGCACAAATGTAACAGTAACTCCATTTTGGTCCTGTATAACATTCTTGTATAAAAAATTAGCCAGAAGAGTTTCAAAACAGTCTTACCAGCCCCCACCTACCACCACCACCAAGTGCTGCAAGACATTTCAGCTTAGTCACAAGTCGACTAACAGCAAAATAAAAAACTCTGTGATCCTTGTAATATTAGTCTTGCATTGTCAGGCCGACCACCACAGTTTGTTTTAGTGCTGAGCTGAGAAAGGCCTTGCTTGTTTGTATATTTTAAACAAATCACCAACGTTTAGGTGGTGCTAAGACCAGGAAGCAGAGATGGTAATCTTACAAAATAGTGTGTGTGTGTGTGTGGAGGGGGACTTGTTTTGGTGGAAAATTTTGCACTTGGGATGGTGAGCCAGCCATTAAAAATGGCCAAATCAGTGTGAAACAAACATAATCTTTGATTATAATGGTGAGCGTTCACCTAAAAAACTAAGCACGGAAGTTCTTTTAAAATAACCTGAATTGGAAATACACTCACAGGTGAACGGGAGCCAGAGGAGGACCTAACAGTTGGTTGATCTATTTCCTGTGTTGCTAAAATGCCCGAGTGCTCCACATACAACAGGCCCACCTACCTTTTCCCATAGCCGAGTTGTGTCGGTTCCCACCGGGCAGCAGGGATGGGAAACGGTTCACACAGTAGCCGCTTTTAGTGTACGCTGCAGTGGAACCCTTTAGAGAAAAAGTTTAAAAATAGAGATGATACACGAGGGAAGACATGAGTGTTAAAAGCAGCTTTTTTTCAAAACTCCCTCCTAACAGATATCAAACCAAACTTCTCCCTGACAGAATTAGGTCTGCTGAGTTCCCACAGAGCCGAGCAGGAACTTCAGAGGGGCAAAAAGCGAAAAATGTCCCGTAAGGTCGACTCTGACAAACAAATGTGAGTGCTTGTGAGGAGATGAAACAAGTCTCATTAAGTTTTCATTATACAACAGAATCTATTTGCCGTGTGTGTTTTTCAAAGAGTTTTCAGTTCTCTCCGTGAGCAGCTTGTCTTCAATGAGGTCAAAGTCTGACATAATGAATGAGGAACCAGATGACTGTCATTATGATTTGATAGGCGGTTGCGTCACAGGATGCGAGGGTCGTTAGTGACAATTGTACAACAGAGGTGGTTTGTGTGGCAGGAGAGGAAAACTGTGCTCACAATGACAAGACATATCTGTTGTGTAAGAGCTACCAGTAATCTACTTCTAAGACTGATGAGACTTTTTATTACTCATTAACCACACAACAGACCCAGAACAAGGTAAAGGAGGCAGTTGTTAAACGTTCCACACTACCAAAGAAATACACGCAAGATTATGTAATTACATTATAAATGTGCTGCTTTCTTTTTTATGCATCTGACATCAATCAGACAAGCATCATCAGTAGATATTTCTTTAAGAAACAGCTGAAAACTCATTTTTATGATCTTGCTTTTAATCAACTTTCACCATCTTGTGTATAATAGTTTTATCTGATATTTCTTTCATACATTTTCATACGTATTTCATGGGGTTTTTTTCTATCTTCTAACAACTGTTTTTTACTTTTAACAATCAGTCTTTATTTTTTTCTTCTTTTATTCATTTGTTTTTACTGGAAAGCACTTTGAACTGGTGCTATAGTTTTCCTGACACTTTTTATGTCGCCAAAGCCAAATGTGAGCACACTTATGTTCTTAAGTGTTAAAAACAATTACATGAAAGTTTCTACATGTGCAGCTACATATTTATATTGTAAACCTTTATTTAGAAACTGAACCTCAAACGAATGCTTGTTTTATGGTGCTTTCATTGCTTATTTTGCCCTTTAAAAACAGACATCCACACATTTGCAATATTATATTGAAGTCACTGCTTTCTCACAGATTGAGGAACATTCCCTCTTTCTATTTGCCCACATTATTAACACTGTGTTTCCCAAACAAGATGGCTCATTTATCTTACAAGCACAACTCACCTCATTCACCTCAATACCAGGAAATCAGGTTTGAATCTACAGGCAATTAACACAATGATAACTTGGCAAGATGCTGATTCAGTACAGCCGTGAAACCATATATAATTAGAGAAGATAATGACTGCTGATGTTTCTGTTAATCAAATTTTAAAAAAAAATGGTGAGACTTTTCGATCAGGGGCGGGAAGATGACACATCCAACAGAGCAGAAACAGAAACTAGTTTGATAAGAAGCAGCTCATAAAATCTCAATTATATTTAACTGTCAGGTTTATATGAGTTCAACTCCCTGTGCAGTACTGAAAAATCCTCATCCCCACTTCTTACCTTGGAGGCAACAATAAGAGATCTTTTCCCCACAGGACAGACCACCATCAGCCAATCAGTGTCCAGTTCTGACGGCACATCCACCAGCCACTCTGACAGCATGAGCTGAGGAGGAAGAGGATATTTGTTAAAAAACGCACCTTTACATCCTCATCAAAACCGTATTCAAGTCTGAAACATTATTATGTCAAATCTGTTGGCAGTTGACAAGCATGTTGCGTTGTCATTTTAGAAGCTAATGCGCCCTCTGCTGGCCAAGATGAAGAATGCACATTGTGTAATGTCCAGTTCCCCCCACACATGAATCAGAAAAGTATCTCTGGCCTTTGTGATAAACACATATGAAGCTCTGACCTGGTTTGCATAGTGTTTTGGCAGCCTCCTCCTCTCAATCTCCATCCCCTCTTCTTCTGTGTTGCCATCTTGCTCCTGCTTCCCCTCCTCTTGCTTCTCCATGTCCTCCTCTCCATCGCTGTCTGCTCCTGTCCAATCGCCTTCAGCCAGACGCCGCGCATGGTTAACGTAGTTTAACCTTTTACTGAGATGATCATTGAGAAAAAAAAGGAACACTTAGATACTTAGACTGTGATTTAATTTCAAAACATGAAATCGTTTGTGTAAATTACTTGTATACAAGACACTGATGTCAATTAAAACACTAAAACATGCATTTAAAATGCTGCCTGAACTGAAAACAGTGAATCTGCACACTCTGTATTCTTAAACTGATCAGTTATTTTCATGTTTAGGATATGGCTGACGACTGTTACTGCAGTTGTAAGTATGAAGCTGGGAGCACTTTAAAGCGGAAGTAAATGGAAAAAAGGTCTCCGGTGCATTCTTTTAAAGCTGTGATTACCTTTCATCACTTAGCAGTAGTGAGCCCCAAATGGTAAAAACTAGCTTGTGTTGCAACAAAGAAGTAAGAGAAGCAAAAAGCCAAGATCATCTGTTCCTTTAAGTGTCCTTCAGGTATTCATTTGGACCAAGAAAGCATAACTACTACTGTGCATCAACTCTAGGGTCATATACTGAATTGTAAGGACATTTACCTTTTCTGTAGATCCAGGAAGCGCCGGCGTCGTTCACTCTGCTCCAACACGCTGTACTTGCTCTTGTACTGGGCCAGCCGTGGGTGGGGGGCAGCTGTGCTGTTGGGCTCCTTGGACACAGCAAAGCTGGCCGAGAGGGCTTTGGTCAGGTCATCCATGGAGACTCTGTTAAACCAATACAGTACGACCACAGTGATATAATAGTTTTTTCCTCATTATCTCTGTGACTCTTATACTACTAAAAGTGTTAATATTGTGAGAACATGTGGTTAATGAATTTATGAAAAATCACCATAAACAGGCCTGAAATGAAAATAGAGGCAATATGAGTGGAACAAGTGATTCATAACATTAAGGAAGAGTTTGCAGAGTTGGCTCTATTTCTTTTGGCTATAATACATGTAAACTTGAAGCAATGGTGTGAAAAAATGCACTATATATTGCAAGTAGTGTATCTTTTTTTTTGCATATATAGCAGTTCAGCCTTTTGCCAGTTACCATCTATTTGACATCTGCATGATGGCACACATGTTCATGTGATGCAGACTGTTTGCTTTGATTCATTCAGAGATTTATCTCATCAGTCTTTAAACCTCAGTGAAATCAAAAACTCAAGAAATGCAGTATCATTTTGCCTTCCTGGTATATTGTTGTAAACCTCGATTTGCTTGATAAATAAGATGATTAATTACTAAATGAAAAATTTGGAGACGCCCTTTCTCTTACATGACTAGCTGATAAATCGACAAATCATTTCGACATGAAAAGAGTTGACAGTCTGCTTTTTGCTGTCTGCAGTGGGATACAAACATTAGATCTTGATAGTGTCATGTTAGTGTCAACCCGCCATAGCCACCATGTAAACAGAACACTTGCAATATCAGATTATACACTTTTAAATCTTATTTGTGTCTGTCTGTACTCCCCATCAATGGTTTCATAAATGCTGTCCAGGCACCACAACAGAAGTAAAGGGTGCTTCATTTAGATAGCATAAATCAATGCTACATGCACAAAGTTAGCCGCTGAACATGAACAAAATATAACGCTGGCTAACATCACTGTAATCTCCGTACATGTGGTTCACATAAACGACAAAACGCCTTCAAAAACGCAAATTAGTGGTGGTCCGATGCTATTTCACGACATTAAAAAGCCAGGGCACCCTTAGGAGTGCTATCGTTACATCTTAGCAGCTAGCATCATGCTAAACATGCTAGCATCATGTGGGCCAACCAGCTATATTTTACATGACTTTAATGTTGTACTGTCCCGCTTTGTACACACAATTAAACTGGATTAACAACTGAACATCAGGTTTGTACAGATAATAGCTGAAAACAATAGTTAAAAACATACCTTGGGACAGTCAGGAGGCTCCTGCTAAAACGTCACGCTGTCATTTTTCCCACCAGTGTGGACTTCTAGTTGGCCAACAACAAACTATACCGGAGTTTTGCAGAGAAAATGGCACAGCATGAAATACAGAACTTCTGTCTGAACCTACATGTCCCACCTGAAATTATGTAAACTACTTATATTCAACAAAATTTTGATTTTAAATTTGTTTGTATGTTTAATTTTATTGTCCTTTGAAGTTTAGTTTTTTGCGTTTAGTCTGTAAGAAATGGTGAAAACAACATTTGAAGTGGAATTTCAACGTTTTTGGTCATAAACCAAAACCACTTTGTTTTTAAAAATATACAAAAAAACTTTATAGGGTTAACGGAATTGTAGTGGTGAAAAAATCTGATCTTTAGCCTACTTAAGTAAAAGTACATATACAAAAAGTACACTTTAGAAATACTCCTTTACAAGTAATAATCCCGCTTTTAAAATATTATTTTGTGCAGAAAAATAGATCCGGGACCATAACACCTGCTTTGTAGGCGTATCATCAAATTGTTATTGCTCATGCATTCAACAATTTACTGCTGTGTTTGGCTTAGACTGAGTTATTTTTTAATACTTTCTATGGTACTGTATCTAAAATTTTCTCTTATATTTTGGATTAATTCGCTGATTATTAGTGTTTATCATGACCATTTTTGATCAATCAGTTGTTTGTTTTGTAAAAACTGAGAAAAAGTGAGAAATACTGTCAGAATTACCCAGATTTCCTAACAATGTTAGATTTGTCCGATAGTCTAAACCTAAAAAAAATGTTACAAAATGTGAAGTTAAATAAAAAGATACAGTAATGATCTCAAATGTATGCTTAAGTACAAATGTAACCTACTTAGTTTTATTTCACCACTACTACTTCTCTTACAAACAATGAATTAATAATAAATACGTATGCTGTAGTTATAATGATACCTATTACCACCAATTGACAATTGCTTTTCTATGTACTTAATCCTCACTATCATCATCTCCATCATAATCATCATCATCTTCATCATCTAAGGTCTGATTACATAAAGTGACCCTTGGATGTTGTAATTTCTGATGTAGGTTATGATCTATTTCACCTATCGGGGGCGGTGTTGAGCCGGTTTCTCCTCTTTCAAGGACTATAAAGGAGCTGATGAAAAAAAAAGGCGAACTTGCCTTCAATTGTCCGAGCCTCACGTAATGGAAAGAGTTACTTTGTTGCAGCGCGCACAGGAATAAACCCAAAGGAACAACACGGAGCTGCGCTGCGTGTTGATACTCTGAACCGGGGGCTTTTTCGGATGCTGATTTTGCTTTTTTCGTGATATTTAAAGAACCGACTGAAGATGCGCTGGAACCTGTTTACAAGGAAAACGCAGCAAGTTTCAGTCTGAGGGAATGTGGACCAGGCTCAGTATGCACAGGGATACCATTACTCATCCCTCTGTTTTTCTGCACGTTGGGCCACTTTGTCTTGGAAATATTTTCATCTAGGATCCTTTTTTTTTAGGATCCGTTATGAGAATCAAGTGTCCGATAAGTGAACAACGCGAGACTGCAGTCCAGTTTCTGAGGATTAAACCCGCCGTCGGTTCTTTTGGAGCTCTTTGGTGATACCAGTTTTCTTTCTGAACCTGTTGTGTGTGTTATGTGAACGGAGGCTGCGAGTCTGTTTATGTGCAACAAAGCCCTCATAGCATAAAGTTATTGTTAGACTTATCGGTAGAATCGATAATAATAATAAGACAATAGAGCGATAGCCTCGGCTGGGAGCTGAAGATGCTAGTGATCACAGCAGGCATATTTTAGACTTTTTAGGCAAACAGAAGTCATAGTTTTACGCAACTGTTGTCCTCTCCTGTGTTTACTCATCAGACATATTAGCACATCCTGTGCTGTTGGGCACCTGATCCCACAGCTGCCATGTAATTTGAGATGAGTTTAAATATTACAGTGAGCAAGTGTCAGATGTTTCCAGCAGGCCCATCAGCATGCATCAAGGCAGTAGCATCAGTATAATCTAGGCACTATGTGCATGTAGAATTTTTGTTGTTTTTTAGGACCCACTGGAGTATCAAGATGTCAGTGAAAGCCAAAGCACTCTACACTTTTCTGAGCGAAAACAAAGAAGAGATCAGCATCCAGGAGAATGAGGAACTGGTTATCTTTGATGAGAACTCAGTGGACGGCTGGTTTCAGGGGGAGAACAGCCGAGGGGAGAGGGGTCTCTTCCCTGCATCCTATGTGGAAATTATTCGCACGCGCTCAAACTCCAACGTGACTGACTGCTCCATAAGCCCGGCAGGATCTTTAGGAAATGACTCCTCCTATTTCCCCTCGACCCCAAACACCCCTTTGCATTTGCAGCAGAGTTACTACGACGACGACGATGACGACTGGGACGACTGGGATGACAGATCGACAGTGGTGGATGATGCTGACCACACTAGGAGCCCCGGGGCCAATGGACATGCCCATCAGAGCCCATTGTCCAACAACCCCAATGTGCACTACCGGCCAAAACCACACATGGAGAGACAGGACAGCATCTCCAGCTCCAGGAAAGGCAGCATGGTGGGCAGGAACTTGAACAGATTTTCCAGCTTTGTGCGCTCAGGCGTGGAAGCGTTTGTGTTGGGTGATGTGCCCATGATGGCAAAGATAGCTGAGTCGTACACCATTGAGATGGGACCCCTGGGCCCCAGGTGGAAGGAGAATCCACAGCCTTTCTCCTGCTCCATCGAAGACCCCACAAAACAGACAAAGTTCAAAGGCATCAAGACGTACATTTCGTACCGCGTCACGCCGAGCCACACGGGGCATCCTGTCTACAGGCGCTACAAACACTTTGACTGGCTGTACAACCGCTTACTGCACAAGTTCACTGTGATCTCAGTGCCCCACCTGCCTGAGAAGCAGGCCACTGGGCGATTTGAGGAGGACTTCATCGAGAAGCGCAAGAGGCGACTGATACTGTGGATGAACCACATGACCAGTCACCCGGTCCTCTCCCAGTATGAAGGCTTTGAGCACTTTCTGATGTGTGCCGATGACAAGCAGTGGAAACTTGGCAAGAGACGGGCGGAGAAGGACGAGATGGTGGGCGCCCATTTCATGCTGACCCTCCAGATCCCCAACGAGCACCAGGACCTTCAGGACGTAGAGGAACGGATCGACACCTTCAAATCCTTTGCTAAGAAAATGGACGACAGTGTGATGCAGCTCACACACGTCGCCTCGGAGCTGGTGCGGAAACACCTGGGTGGGTTCAGGAAGGAGTTCCAGCGGCTGGGAAACGCCTTCCAGTCTATCAGCCAGGCGTTCATGCTGGACCCTCCTCACAGCTCAGAGACCTTCAACAACGCCATCTCCCATACTGGCCGCACCTACGAGAACATAGGAGAGATGTTTGCAGAGCAACCTAAGTACGACCTCTTCCATATGCTGGACAAGCTGTCGCTCTACCAAGGCCTGCTCGCCAACTTCCCAGACATCATTCATCTACAGAAAGGTAAAACCATCCACGAATAGCTTGAATGATAATTGCATTCATATCAGCTTAGATGTTCGGATGTAATCTCATGATTCCATCTGCTTTTTATCCCATTCATATTTCAACTATGGAATATGAATGGGATAAGTTACATTGATTTAAATGTATCAGCAGATCATACAGATGTGAGAGGGATCTACAAGGCACTAGAAGTGTTTATTTATGATTAATGTTTTATTAGGAGTTTCAGATTTTGGGGCATGAAAAACAACAATCAAGAAATTTAAAAAAAAAAGGAAAAAACAAACACAAGTAGTAAAAATGCAGAGACACACAGGCCTTTGTTTATACCCCTTTGCCAGAAATGTCAAGTGATACAATCCCGGCAACATATAGGCTTATTGTGCCACCACCACCAGCAGGTGTCAATCCCCAAACTTAGATATACAACATATTTACACCGTTTCTCCATGATTATGTCCTACCTATCAGCACTTCAACAATACATGAGATGCTACTTTAACATTTTCAGTGAATACGTCTATAAAGGAGGGACTACCTGGTATCTTCCACTCCCCCCAAATGAAACTTATATTAAAACCTGTCTACCCACCATGATTCCAGTTTGAACCCAACTGGACATCAATACATTTTGCAGCTTGCTGAGGATCATCCAATGTGTATAGCTTTGATTTGAAAACAGATTTGACCCATAGAAATTTCTTTCATATACGCATGGACTTGGACTTCAGTCTAAAAGTCTTGGCTCACCCTCCCACCGGGTGTGAGTCTGTGGTCTGACACCTCCAGAGCTCCACTGGGTCCTTTAAACCCAGCCTATTACCTCGGGAAAGCACCCTGTGTTAGATTATTATTGAACCTAAATACTCTGGCAGAACCAGTTGTAATCACTTTGTTAGAAGAGGAATTCAGTATCAGGTTGTCAGCAGCAGCTACACAAGGAAAGTGTTGCGAAATCTTCAGCACTCGTGAGGAAAAAATACACAGAGCGTCTGCCAATAGGAACAGACTCTGCTGATGGCTCGTGATCATGTTTTATTTCTCAATCTGTGCTATTTATTTTGTCATGGATGACAGATTAGGTCAGGGTTTGCCCCCAGCATCTCCCCCCTCCCCTCCCCTCATTACTTACACACACACACACACACACATAGAGACATAATAGAGCTGAACCCAAGAATCAAACCTAGTATTTGCTTATTTTATGCGTCCGTCTGGGATGAATATCATGTCAAAGTGTTTGTCTGCAGTAAATGCTCCACCTCCGTGACCTTGACCCAACCAGACACACACATACACACACACACACACACACCCACTTACTCCCACATTCTTTCTGTTTAGCAAATTTTTTCATAACTTCAATGGACGCTGACAACCTGCGAAGACACGTCCGTAAAAAGGAAGTGGTGGAGTATTAGAGAAGAAGTTTATTCATTATATCCTCGCTGTTTATTCATACTGATCTGTTTATTTTATTAATTGTTTCAGTCATTTTTCAAGCTGTATGACAGTGAAGCTAATGTCTCAGTGTTTTAGACTGTTAAAGTAAAAACATCACCACCGCTTAGGAGAGGTGATAAATTACACGTGGTTCACAACTTTACAGGATGAGTAATAGATTATGCAAGAAAATAATTGCCTGGATAAGTGATGAGGGGCAAAATATTGTTAAAGCTCTAATACTGATCATATTATAAAGTAAAACTACAACATAACAAGATATAGTAAAGTTTGCAAAACCTCTTTTAAAACCTCTGATATGAACCCTTGTCATGTTTAAAGCTGGGTGTTTTTGTTGTGGTAGTTCTCCTTAGATTCCTCTGAGCTCTTTTTTAAAGTTTGATGAGACAAATAGGCCAAAAGCTTTGTTTTGGTGTGCTGTTACAACCAACAGCCATCATGTGACAAGGACAACACCCGAGGAACATGAGCAGAAGGTTGTTATGGAGATCCAGATTAAATTGTGCGTATCAGGTTATTGTAATCTTTGTGACCTTGGCCTTCCTTTGTAATTTGGCTAATTCTGTAGGTTCACAATGTAATGAAATAGCCTCTGGGCTCGTGAAACTTAAGGGTTACATCAGTTCACAAGGTGTGTAGGCTACAGTTAGGCATGTCGTGCCCATAAAAGCAGTGGGATCCATAATAATGCTGCAGTTATCAGCACCCACAGCTGTCAGTGACAAGATAAATTCCCACAGTGATGAGGAACGCTCGAAGAAGCTAAAGGTGAACACTCAGAGTATATGTGTTGTACCATCACTGCAATCATTTGCTTATTTTACCCTCATATATCAGTGTGATGATGATTAATCAGTAACCTTGTTGGTGTCTATACATAAAGCACACCATTGTCCAGTCATAATAATATTCCTAATTTGAATACGTTGCTACGGCGTTGGTGATGGTCTCCACTGCAACTCAGGCTAGTTTAGATTTTCCCACAATGCAGTCAGAGTGTCGGCATATCAGTACTCTGTGTCAGCTCCGGCATAAATGACCTTCACTCTTGATTAAAGTTAGTTCAGGAGAAAGGAAAGAGCTGCTACCAAGGTTTGTTTTTATCTCCTTCAAACAGCTGGTGATCATTATCACAGAGGTCATTTGTGATGCAATTCAGCCAGTTACATTGAGTCACTCCACCCAGGAATAAATGAGAAAAACGAAGCCATCTGAATGATATTAAAGGGTCAGTCCACCCAAATCACAAACACCAAATATCATTATTAAAAACTAGTGCAATCAGGTCATGCTGAAGGCTCAAGAGGGAGAAAGTATATAGATATTTAAAAGATTTTGCAATCATGTTTGACTATTTCATTAACATCAAGTATTTTTTTTACAGTTAGGTATATCTGTGCACAGGCCAAATGTGCATTTGAGCCAAAATTATGTAATAAACTGCTTAGATGATACAATTTCTTTGAGGGAATTTGTGAATAAACTCCTTGTTTTGATTTAACTGACCATGCTTATTTGGTGGCAAATGCTGTCATATATTTTGACCATGTAATGTGATGCTTGTTTTTGCAGCTCAGCTTGACTCCGTTTTAGCCTTTTTATGTTCTTTCCAAGAGCAGAGCTGTGTATGAGATAATTTATTTTGCTTAGAGGCTCACACCAACTTTTGCATTTGTTTCTCACTGAAATTTGCCCTGAGTGAAAAGGATCTAAAATTGTAGCATAACTCTTCCTGATTTATTAAAAGTATTTTTGCTAATTTAGACAATGTTTTTGTAAGACAGTTTAAACATTTAACATTTGAGAAGTTTTGCCTGTTTTGTCAAAGGAAAGTTCAACATTTTTGGGAGTCAGTTATTCACTTTCTTGCTAAGAAGCAGATAAGAAGTTTTACACCACTGTCAAGTTTATTTGTCAAATGAGAATCTGAAGCCAAAGGACTATTAGCCTAGCTTAGCACAAGAACGGTAGCAGTGGGAAACAGCAAGCCGGACACTCCTAAAGCTCACTAATTAACAAGATAACTAGTTAATGAGATCAATAAAAGTCAAAAGCTGACTATTAAACTTCTAGAAAAAAATTGTAAAAACTAAAATTTACCTACAGTGTGCCAGACTCTTTTATATATTTTGGGCTGTGTGCACTTCCTGGAGTCATGGGGTCATTGTCAGGTGGCCAGTAAATGAGTAAAGACTTCTCAAGTGTAACTTTGGTTACAGTAGCAACACCGACTTATTTGCCAAAACTAGAAACAACAAAAGCTGCACAGAAGGAGGTTTTGCAGCAGCGTTTTTGAGCGGACAGAGACCTTTTCCTCTGCTGAGTCTTCCAGATAACTCCCCTTGATGTGACTTGTGTTTGGCTGAACCAGATACAGCTGTGGCAACACTAAGAACACTCAGAACTGAGGTCAACCTTTTCCGGTGCTCCTCCTCCTCCTCCTCCTCCTTATCTGCTCGTTGCTTCCTTTCAGCTTCGCATTCCCCCTCAGTGAGGTCTAACGGAGCTGTTTTAAACTCAGATCCTGGTGACCAATGTGAACTGCAGGAATGTTAAATGTCTTTGAGACGTGGTGTTTGGGGAGCAACTGCATGTGGCCTTGATAAAATGGGTCCAGGGAGGAGAAGTTTTTGGGTAATCTCAGAAAAATGTCAGGGTGGGCTCCATCCATGTCTTTCTCCCTTCTTTGTCTGTGTGTTTTTTTAGCTTTTACTCAAAAAATATCTCAGTTTCTTCCCTTTTAGTCTCTGTTGTTGTTCAGGCAGCAAGTCAGTCTGTCATAAAAGCTTTAGCTCTGTTTAGATGCTCTCTTTAGATCTGTGTTCCTTTCATCTTTCCCCTCATGCTCCAACTAAAGAGGCACAGATCAGAAATGTCTCTCCTAGCAGCTGTCCTGGTTTCAATAACTGAGAAATTACACCCAGTCTGGTCTGAAGGTTTGGACTCCTTAGAGTTGTACTTGGAACCGTTGCAAGGACTAATCTTATACTTAGACCCTGATCTCATTTAAGTATAATTGAAAAATCTTAATCTGCAGGGTTAATTACAATGCATTGCTGTAGAATAAAGGACCTCTGTGGCTTTTGTGTGAGAGGCAGATGTGACCAATACTGGCTATAACCACAATATTACAATCACTTGTTTGTTAGTAATTAATCCTGGTTTCTTAAATTCATCGCACTCCAGTGAATAAGCACTTATTTTGAGCAATGCTGGTCTGGCATCAATCTGGTCTTCAACATTAAGTGTGTTTTCTGTGCAAGTAAGGCACTATTGACAGTAATTGTATCAGGTACGTGAGAGTAAAGCAGAGATCATGTTCTGTATTTTGTACTTGACAACAATTGATGCATTGATCTGAGAAAGAACCACCTGTTGAAGCTTTGAAACAGCAACAGAAGGCTACACAATGGCATGAAACCAGCCTGTCCGATCTGATCTGATCACATGTCATATGAGATGAAATCTGAGGCGCTGGCTCTGCCTGAACTCTGGTTCAGCAGGATCTCCCATGTCCAAAGAATGACATGCAGAAAAATAAGGCAACATTCTCTCTAAAAAATTTTTGTGGACGAACTAAAACAATAACAGATTCCTGCATTTAATTGAATTTCTAGTTCTGGGTTAGCTACAGAAGGCCACGTTGGAGTAATTGCAGTATAAAATCCTGAAACACAAGGTTATAAATGACGTAGAAACATAGCTAAAGTTATGACAAATGTGCTGTGGTTATCTGCAGCAAACTTTTCAAAATAAAATGCACCAGTTTTGAGTTGTTCTTGTTTCATCTTGAGTCATTTTTTTGAACATTTGAATTGTTCTGAAGCACTGTAAGTGTTTGTTTTTCCCCCTTGCTGACAAGTGTGATAAAATCCTCTGTGATCAACACCAGAGCAGGGCATTATTCAGTTGAAGAATGAGCTGGCTCCCCCCGGGACGCCTCCTGCACCCCAGCCAGACTTTTAATCTGGACAAGAGGTTAGTTGTCTTCCATATGGCAACACATTGCAAAACCACACGCAGGCCTTATTAGTTCGAAGGAAATAATATATTATATTCAGTTCTGAGGACACGTGTGTGCAAAATGCCCATCAGTAACGGAGGTTAACCCTTCGTCATGTATTGGGATTGTGCCTGCATGCATGCATGTGTGTGTGTGTGTGTGTGTGTGTGTGTGTTCTCGGTGCTGTTTAACTCTTTGTAATTGCTGACCAAGGAGCTTGTGGCATGTTTGTATCGTTTGACAAACATGTTACAGATTAACATTCCATGCACTTGTTACAACACATGAGAAAATCCCATTCTGTCAGCAGGTAGAGGACCTCAAACTGAAACCAGGCTGGAGTTTCAGGAGCGTGCAGTCCTCAGTTCGGTTGATTGTATGTTTCTTTGTTTTTTTTACAGTCCCCCTTTGCTGACAGTGGTGACTATGGAGAGCAAATGTTTTTTCTCTCTCCTGTTTGCTCACTCATAAATCCTGAAAAAAAAAAAAAAGTCAAGGCCCTCGTCTTCACACACACACACACACACACACACACACACACACACACACACACACACTGTCTATCCTCATGCTTCAGCATTCCTGACTTTGTTGGCCCGGTGCACTGTTGTTTCACACCGAGGGAGATTACAGATGTCTCCAAGAACTCGGTCTTTACCAGCAACGCCTCCCTCCTCCTCTCAAAGAACAACAGACTTTGTGGCTCTTGACTTTGGCGTTAAACTGATAAAGGCGTGAGGTAAGAGAGAAGTCAGCTGATTATAAAAAAAAAAGGTCCAGGTAGTTGTTCTAGATTCTGTCCCACATTTGAGAATAAATGAAGTTAGAAAAGTCATCAGAGTTCCCATTTCTCTGTTGGTGTGTCCTCACCCTAAACAGTCAGTTAAAAGATATAAAAACCTGTCTAACACTGTCATCAAAAACTGATGCTTCTCTTATGTAACTCTATTAGTTTCGATGGTAGCTTGCTAGTCTTGTTTGTACCTATAAAAGTCATGTTCATACTAAGTGAAGAAACAGAGCCCCCTTTGTCATTTCAATGAGACCACTGCACTTACAACATGCTTGCGGTTGTGCCAACTTGAACATCGCTCACCTTTTCCCCAAAAACAATTGCAGCCTCTTTCGGCACCAACTGCATCAGCCAGTGAAGTGCATGTATGCTTTTGCTCTTAGTCAGACTGATTTAAGTGTCCTTCAGCTGATTGGTTTGGTTTTAAGACCTGAATCTTTAAACTGTTTCGTTCTCATTGCTTTCTGGTAAAGCAGGCAGCTGTTTTCAGTAAAAAAAAAAAAAAAAAAGAAGAAGAAGAAGAAGAAATAATAGCGCAATTATTTTGTTTTTCTCAAGATGTTGGTGGAGATTTTGAAAGAGCTAAAATATGACTCCAAATGCATATTAATGCATGCTGTCTGCTGAATGTGTGAGCAGGTAGCTGTTTGCTAGCATATTTCTGCAACAGCTTAAAAAGGTGGTTAAGTGACAGATGTTGTGTTTTAGGTTTTTAGCTCAGCTGGCCAAAATTTGATAATTACTGCCTAAACGTGGAGTTATCCTCAGTTTGAACGTTGGCTAAGTGTGAAATGTTTGGTTAGCCTCACAGCTGGAGCTAACTATGCTAGCTAGAAGCTTTTTGTGTCGAGTCTGCAAGTTTGGTTCACTGGAAAAGATGCCTGTAGATGTGAATGTTTTTATTAGCCTTGTGACGGACCGGCAAACTGTCCTGGGTTCACCCCACTTCTACTGTAGCTCTTTGCGTGCCGGGATGGACTTTACTCCCCTCCGGCTCTTAAAAGGAAAAGTGACTTTGGAGGTTGAATCTTCTTGCATTATCATGAATAAATGGAAAATGTAAGTCACTGCCATCTGTGTTTGTTCATGTTTTGATGAGCTCCTTTGGCATTATACTACCAGTTAGGTCACAAATTAGTGTTTCCTCTGGCTCTGTTTGTTAAGCCTCAGTACAGCTAAAGTACAGCTAATGTGACCCAAATCTTAAACATTGTCTCCTTTGCCAGTGTAGCTGCAGTCATGGCAACACTGACACGAGTGGTTGGCATGGAGACAGCATCCCCTCAGAGAAGAGTATTGTTTACTGTGCATTTTCTGCTCTTGTATCACAATGCTGCTGTGTCAATAAGCCATTATTGTAGTCAGGACACTGAAAGCCTTGTCTGTCATTTGGGAGGATGTGTCAGTTCAGGTCAGATATCCACACTGCCAAGATGAAATCAATGTGTTGACAAGAACTTACAATCAAGATTCTGATTAGCTAAACATCTTTCATACTTGGATTAACTTGCTCTTTTTTTTATTTGTGCTGCATCTCTCAAGCCTTTGCAACATTTCTCTGTAGATAAAAAAGCTACAGAGCAAACAAGGGTTTAAAACCATTAACATCATAAAAGGCAGAAAGCTGTGAGACCCTTGTCTTACAGAGTTTAAAGTATTAATGATAAGCTACACAAAGGAGTTATGATTTCACAGCTGATGTTGACACTTGCAATTTATTTTACGAGATGTGTGATGACACATCAGATTTTTAATGTCTGACCTTTGTAAGGCTGGCTCTTTTGAAACTTGCAAAACTCATAATAAAGCTGGTCTGTTCCTCCAAAATCACTGCTGGAAATCCAAAATATTTTTTTATCCGTTTCCAGTCCAACTTTTGATTTCGCTTTGACAACACCCTTTTTTTTTTTTTTTTAAACAAAAGTAGGAAACTTGAATCGAAAAAGTGATGTTTTAAATCATTTTGAAGAGGACATTGTGAGATAAACACAGGGCTATTAACGGTGGTAATGAAATATATTTCCTCTTCAAGATTAATGCAGAGCATATCCCTCTAAATAAACAACTACATCTTGATAGGGACATGTGTTTCACAAGTTAAGATTTACAACACCATCTGTGTGAAAGTGAAATATACGATATCTGTAGATCAGATGCTCTTATACTGAGAAAAAAAAACATCTGTTGAACATATTTTTTTGCATGGCTGTTGCAGGCTTCATGTCTTATTTCTGCGAGTGCAGTCATGGTTAAAAAAAAAGAAAAAAAGAAAAAGAAAAGTGGCTGAGAGAGGTGGCTCTGTTTTGAACATTCCACATCCCTGAACTATTAAAGAAAATAAAAGAAGTGGAAATATTAGTTTCAGCATCCCATTGCAACTCTTCAGAGTAAAAAAATTTGCCATTAAGATAAATGGACTAAGTATATCTAAGATGGTTAAAATAGGTTGAGAACATTCCACCTCGGTACTTCAACTCCAGCTCTGTTTTCGTCTCTGTATCTGATTGGCTGCAGTAAACACTATTGCTGTTAGCTTACTCAGCAGTGGGTTCTCCATGTTTGTGTATCCTCAAGGCTTTTCAGGCCCACTTTAAACACTGGCAGATATAGCAGAGTACTTTTGACCCTGTCATGCATTCTTGAGGCCTTGTCTCAGCTTCTCTTCTCTTCTCTTCTCTTTTGCACATGTTGTTCTTGTCCTATTCTGTATTTTTTTTTCCTTTTCTTCTCTAAATTTCGGTAATTACCGTGCTCCCTCGTCATTACTGACGAAAGACATGGTCATACCAGCATTTTAAATGGCGAAGAATTGCAGTGAAGTCATTTGTTTTCAATGCAGTAACTGCAGTAAGTGATTACTTGGGGGGGGCAATGTAAACATAATCCAACTTCAGTGAGCTTCAACTTGAAAATTGCGCTGTCTCAACAGTGCCTCACTCAAAGAGAAGAAGCTAATGTAGCTTAGCAGCAGTGTTGGCCTTGTCCACACGTGGAGACCTTGTCCACACGTGGAGACCTTGTCCACACGTGTTCTGCAAAACAGCACTTCAGTGTGTTTTAGTCATTTGTTTACACACAAATGTGATTTTATGAGATTTTGTGCAATGGTGGACGCGGCCAAAGTAGTGCTGGTGCTAACCTTGCTAACTGTTTTTTTTTCATGTTTGCAGAAATATACAGCTACTCTTTTACAAAAATAAAGCTCAGAAGCATCAGAAAGTGTCATTGAGCTAATTAGATAACCAAACACTCCTCCCTCGGTCCTTGCCACTAACACCTCCGGTCTTTGGACGAGATCCTGGCAGACCTCAGACCGCAGCTAGCCTGCTGGTTATAGCTTTTTTCAGGCTTGTAGGTGGCCATCGCGGCTCTAGGGTTTGGGTGAGTAATGGTGAGAAGAGAATGAAGCCATGACAGCTATAATGACGTAGTATTGCTAGCATGTTTTTGACTTGCTAGGGTGTTAGCATTAGCTTTGTAGGTCATAAACTGACCCTGCGAGTTCAGCACATAAACAAGCCTCCTGAACGGCCTCCTGGATGAATGTTGTCGACCGCTTTCACGTCCTGATTGTTGATGTTATCTTTGTTTTTTTGAAAGATCAAGAGACATCACGTTCCTCATCGGTACACTGCGGTGCTTGACACGGACGTCAACCCCCCCCATACACACTGACAAACACAAACACACACACACACACGCACACACACTCACAGCCCTTTAGTAATGGTTTTGTGGTGACAAGCCTCATTTGTCCCCTGTTGAAAAATGTCTTTGTTTACTTGCCTGTTCGATGTGAAAAACATCCACTAATCTTACTCAGCCATGTTAGTTCTTCCTGTGTTTGAAATCCTCGAGCCAAATTCAAAGATATGTTTATTTTACAGTGTACTGACAAGTCATTCTGAATCTTCAAATTCCAAAACCACGCCATGTTTTATTGTCAGTATCTGGCCATTAAAACACTTAAAGGTTTTCAGACTTACAGTATTTTTACTTAAATGTACTCTAGTATTCTAAGTACATGATTGATGGTTGTTTCAGTCACTGGGTTCGGCAAACCATCGCCCATTATCTTGGATTTGAAAACGTCATGCTATTACCTGCCAAATGTTTTTCCTTTCACTAAGCGGGAGAGAAGTTAAGCCCCAATTGTAAGTCTTAAGGAAAAAATGTGGGTGTTGTGTGTGTTTGCGGTTAGAATCGAGCAGTGAAGTCATTTCATATTAGTGGCTGTGCTGTCACATATTAGCACAGTGCTGTTTAAATCTTAAAAACCCATCCAAAAACATACAAACTCACACACCTCAAGATGATCACAGAGCAGTAAGCAGTGTTTTTTTTGTGACTAAATACTGTCTTCAGCTCAGATCTTAAGGGGAAAGTACAACTTCTGCAGGAGCATATGTTGGTTTTTAATTATGAGGTCACCTGAGTTCATCCTAGAAAGCAGATTTCTACCCAGCAAATATTGAGACTCTGAAAGACTGTTGTTTTAAATGATGCATTGCGACATCCTGTAGTGGTTCAAAATGACTTCCAAAGACAGTTTAAATAAAGATTTGACTTTGAAATAGAGAATATTATTTACCTGTTGATACACAGGGAAGGGCACAAGCATATTTTTGTAGTTGTAGGAGTTTGGATGTCAGGAAATACTGTTGTTTGTGCGTGCAGTGGATTTGTTGCGATCTGAGTCACAGAACCTTTAACAACCAAAACTGAAAAAATGTTTCAGTATTGAAGTATGCATTTTCATTATTCTTAGTAATAATGTAATCAATACTTCCTGTTTTTAAGGAGAGGATCTGACACCATGGGACTCTTTTTGTATTGCACTTAAAAATTGCCGTCCGCCTCATGGTCATTGGCATCTGATGGGGACCTTTTTGATCAGGGTCACAACATCACAGCCAATGCAGTGTTTACTGGGAAATAGCTTTGCTTTTAAAGTCAATAATCAGTATCAGTATCTCTGGAGAAATGGGCAAGATATATTTTAAGAAAACTAAACAGTTCACAGCACAACCACGGGCTACTGTAGTAGTCCATAATACTGTAGGAGAGGCAAGTTAAATAGAAAAAGACATTTGACTGTTTTTTTAGCTTACTCATACACTATTCTGATAAAAGTTGTGGCACTTGGCAAAGACACCCTGTGCAGTAATATCTTGAGTCAAACAGTTGATACTCACATTGACTATCAGCTCATGTCATGTCGACATGGTGACATGTAATTTGTGTGACATACACATTACAGGGTTTAGCCGATAAAGCCTGAATTAAAAAAGCTCCACTCCAGTTTAACGAGGCCTCCAATTCATCCTTAAAACAGAGGGAATGATTTAATTAGCTGCGACTGGAAACCCATAGTCCCGCAGAATAATGGGTTAAAATTAGACACACTTGTCTTAAAAGTGCTGCGTGCAAATGTTTGGATCTTAAAAGAATCTGCTGTCTGCGGGGAAAAATAATGCTGCCTCTGCTCAAATGGAGCTCAGTCATAGATAATTGGGAAATGTCATCATAAATACAAGCACACAAGCACCCCATGCCGTAAACAAACACAAACACCTTTAAACTGCTACTTCGTTTCTCAGTTTTCATTTTTTTTTTTTTTTTTTCGAGTGGATAGAAGATTGATTCGGACGTAGAGGAGAAGTGCTGCACTTCCTGAATTCATTCTGCAGTGACCTTGCGCTCAGGGAGGGCTGTGGGAAATGGGGAATTTAGCAGATGCCGGAGTTCAGTGAGTGAGGGGGTTGAGGTCAGAGCTATTCTTGACTGTTCCCGTTTTTTTTTTTTTTCTGCCTGTTTCAAACACACACTGCATGACTTATTAAACCAGAGTCTTAAAAGGATTCAGCTTCCTTCAAAAAAAGGGCTTTTTTAGGAGATGTTGCACACTTATCAACTTAAATGTGATTGTTGCAGCAGTGGATTGTGTTTGTGCAGGAAGCTGTTAAATCCTTGTGAGGAGTTTCAGTCTGCAGCATCAGACATGTAGCTTCAAGCTAATGCTGTCACTAAGGCTATAAGAGCCACAGTAGCTTTAAAACTTGTCATTCTAAGACAAGGTGGCGGTGATTTTGGCTGAAACTTTAAATGTATTAAATATTCTCTAACTGGTAAATCAGTGCATCCTTTTCTGTGCCACTGATTTAAATGATCCTATCATTAGGAAGTACTTTTATATGCTGCTGGGGTGTAAAGGAAAGGGATATAATAAAGATTAATAATACCAGGCCAAATTACCTCCATTGCTTTTCCATCTTAATTTTATATTTTGGCAGCCGTGATCGTTAAACAAGTATTAAATTGCATTCTATGTGGTATTTAAGTGAAGCCTGCAGAAGCCATGCTAGGAAGCCTTATTTGTGCTTTTCCCACCTCGACACAGTTTTATCCTTTCCCTTTTCTTTTCTTTTCTTTCCTTTTCTCCTCTCTCCTTTCACCCCTCCTTAAATCCTTACAGAGTGGTAATTTCTATCCAGCACACAACCATGAAGCTGTCACATGTGAACTAGCTCGATTCTTCCTCTTTGGCCAAAGCCATAAAACATGCGGTGGCCAGTCTGGTTGGGCAAGATAAACAAAGATGGTGACTTTCCAGACCACAGGCCATGTATCATATATACATTTAACTGTGGAAAAAGAGGCAGGAAAGCCTATAGCTGGAAAGAGAATAGCATGAAACATGCCGAGCTTTGCTTTTTTGTCACAGTTTTTACTATATTTTGCAGCTATTGTGGTGTATGTAGTTCTGCATTGGTCAGAGAGCGAAATTATTTGCAAGAAAAGCAAATCAGTCCAAACATGTTCAAAGTGAAACTGGGTTTTACAATAATATAAGGAATCTGGAACATTGCATCTTACTCTGTCACATAGCTTTAATAGTATAGTTCAGCATGATTTTTAAGAGCAGATTCAGCTGTGGGAAGGATCAAAGCTTCCTTTGTCACAAGATTTTGCATTAGCTGATCCAAAAATGTTGATTCAAGCCCCCATTATTCTCGGCTGCACACACACACACACACACACACACATACACAACCACGAGTGCCTCTCCTTTATATCCCACAGACATGCTATCTGGTGATGCACATTCTCCTCTCATGTGGAAAGCAGAATACATGAATGTAGGTCAGCACCACAGACTGCAGTCTACACGCCTCCTTGCTGGAACAGACTGGAAGTGCTGTTCATGCTTTCCCAGACTTCTGCCAGGAATTCCATACAAAATCCAGGGCGGCATGAACTCAGATATATTTAATGGATAAAACTTGTACATTTTTAGCAGATAAACCTAAGACCCAACAGCAGGCTTGTCAAAACCAGCCCTGCAAGCTAGTTTATCTTCATTATGTCTCACTTAGATTAGCGTTTTACTGGTTTCGAGCTCAGTTTAAGGCTGAGACAGACTCAGTAATCTGATGGGAAATGCAGCGTGGCGACATGCCATCAGGCTGCCATGTTCTTTACTTGGAAAGTGGACGTCATAGCAGTCTGGATGAATGTGGTCGCAACTTGTCCACATCATCTGAAACGAGACGTTTGGTATGCAGCGAAACAAAAAGGAATTGTGTGGTGTGTTTCCCCCACTTTACCTATAAAGCAAACAGCTTTGCACTTCATTACCGGGGGGAAGAGTTACGATGTCTTTATTGCTGAAATACGTATTAGCATAACATGACTGTATATCACTGTGCACAATCAGTAAAACAGACCCACCTGAAGAGCAATAAAATAAAAATCTGAGAGGGTTTCTAGACTCTAGTTAACTTTGATCACAACTCTTCTGTTATTGTTTCCATTTTTATCTTTTTATTAAAAGCACATTTTACAGCCTCGGACTGCAAGTTTTGACATAGTTTGAAAATAGTGACTATTTAGTTGACATTGACATTAAAAAAACTACTTTTTAACTTAAGAGTGTTATCTGGCCTTTCAGATTGTTTTGGTTTTACTTTCCCATTCTGTCTGTCTCTTTAAGATTAATGCCTTCATTCCACTGCAGTGATGGAGCCTGGAAATTAGTTTGTGCTTCCCATAGAAGGAAAATTGGCATTTAGATAATAAAAATGAAAATCAACAATGAGAACCGGTTAACTCTCCATGTGAAAAGGATGACAGCCAGCTGTGCAGTATGTTTCTGTAACGTGTCGATGCTCAGTTTTTTTTTCAACGCCTTCAGGATCACAAACAAACAAACAAACAGGCAGCTATGATGGAGGCTGAGGTTTCTGAAAAGGAACCCCACAAATCTGAAGAAATAAAACCAAAACTATGTGCATGGCTGCGCTCCACGAGGAAGTGATAAAATATGTTTTTGTTGCATATCTTCAGAGATGAATGTCTCTAAGACTTGGCAAGTAAAACCAAAACTATCTTCTTCACAACGTAACACTGGAGGCAAATGAGAATCTGTTTTTTTTGTTTGTTTTATTGCATTCAGGTGAACTGACCCTTTTACTGACCAAAGCATTTTGCTTGACTTGTCACCAAACTTCTGTTTTTTTAAAATTCTGAATCTTTCTCTTCACTCAGGTGCCTTTGCCAAGGTGAAGGAGAGCCAGCGGATGAGTGACGAAGGGAAGATGGACCAGGACGAGGCCGACGGCATCAGGAAACGCTGCCGGACGGTCGGGTTTGCCCTCCAGGCAGAAATGAGCCACTTCCATCGACAGCGAGAGGTGGACTTCAAAGACATGATGCAGGCCTACCTCAGGGAGCAGATAGCCTTTTACCAACGTGTTGTCCAGCAACTGGAGCGCACCCTGCGCATGTACGACTGTCTGTAGAGACGCCGGACTTCTGCAGCTTTCAGGACACCAAAAAAAAACCCCAAAACGCAGAAGACAAAGAGAAGAAGAATCAAGTCTTGACTCTTTTATCAAGGCGTCTTGTGTTGGTCGTGTTCGGCTCAGTTTGAAAAGACCTGCAGATCAGTGAGGCAGTTTTTGACTGCGAGGACGTTCAAAGCCAGTCAGTCAGTCTTTCACTTTGATGGATTCAAAGTCACATTGTCTTTTGTTTTTTTTTTGTTTTTTTAAAGACCTACTGTACCTTTTATCTCTGAAATTACACATCGCATACGCAGTGTCACAGCATATTGTTTATTTTACATAATTTAAGGGTTTTCTTTGTAACATTAAAATATGAATATAGGTTTCAAATTCATAGCAGATCTATAGTTGATTGTTGTATAGCGTAACACGCCATGAAACGGGTTCTGTTTGGAAATTTGTCCCCTTCTCTCCATCACCATGCACTTTGGTTTTGAAGTGGCTGTCAATATCTTCATTTCTAGGGAAAAAAAAAACAAAAAACTAAACGTAGTAGTCAGCTGTTTTTTAATACAGAATTTTAGGATTTTTTTTTTCACTTATTTTTTTCTTAACAGACCATGAAACAGTTATATTTCTGGCCAAACAAGTGCGCTGCTTACTAGAGTGAAGTTTCACCATCATCATCATCATCATCATCATCATCATCATCATCATCATCTTGTCGAGTGCTCGTCCCGCTCAGGTGCTCACTGCTTCGATGTTCACGTCAGCTCCTCTGGTGTCTCTTAGCACATGTCTGAAATGTCCGTCTTAACTTTGCACCATGTGGAAGACTCACTGATCTTACTTTTTTTTTTTTTTTTTCCTCCACGCAGCAAGTGCCTTTAAGGATCTGACGCATTCTGACGGAATGAAATTTCTTTTTTTATCTGACCATTTGTCTGCACGGCCTGTGTTGTATAGGGGACATTTTCAGGAATGAGTTGAATTTTAGCAACAGGTTTGCACATGTTTTATATGCTGTTGGATCGTGGCCCGCAGAGGTGTGTTTGTGTGTGGATGAATGAGCGAAATGAGTCAACTACTGTGCTGATAAATTCACTTTTCCACAGTGGAAACACAGGAAAGGTCTCTTTGTATGTAGCAGAGGGTTTGTGTAGCCAGCTTGTATGAAACGTAGTTAGTTAAGAGAACAGTTGAAGAGGACGAACTGGTTGTGTGAGACAGAGCATCAGCTCGGCATTTCAGTCATTTAGTTAACAAAAGACCAAATACTTCCTGTTACCTGAGTTTTGTGTTTAATGTAGTCTGAGTAATAAAAACTGTATGACTGGTGTTTGTTTTTTTCAAACAGTATCTAATAGGATAAGAAAACCAAATGATATCATTCAGATTATCTCCGCTCTGTACCCACTGTTACATGACATTTTGTGAATTATGCTCATTTGCGTCCATGCCGTGAGTAGATAAGAACATTGATAACACTCTTATGCTTATCTGGATAGATATGAAGCTACATTCAGCAGATGGTTAGCTTAGCATAATGGCTGAAAAAAGGGGAAGAATCAGCTTTCTGGAAAAGTTCGAAACATTACTCAATATATACTGTCTAATACTCATTAATTAAAAAGATATGGAATATTAATTTATTCAATCACTACGAAAGCAGAAGTGTAAAAACATCAGTGTGGTGTTTGCACAGCTTATGTTACTGCACCCATTCATCAAATAGTCCAGCCCATAGCCATCTGTAAAACCACAACTTCATAGACAGATATTAGACAGAGCCAGGCTAGCTGTTTCCCCTGTATGCTAAGCTAGGCTAACTAGCAGCTGGCTAGAGCCTTTAACTTATCTGCAGAAATGACAGTGGTATCAATATTCTCATCTAATTCCCTGCAAGCAAGCAAATGCATGCATGTTTCTTAAAATGTTGAACTCTTCCTTTAATAATATGTAACACCATATTCGACTTATTCCAGCTGTGAAGTGTCACTTTCTACATTAAGTGAGCTGGATTTTCCACACTGACCGAACTTTAAGTGACTATGAGGATTTGGGTCCCATTCTTTACAGTTTGAGTGAGTGTTTATTACTAAATAAGAGTTGTTCCAGTAACATTACTCATTCTGTTTAACAGGAGAGAAAATTCATGGCAACTTGTGGTTTGACAAGACTATCTTGAGCGTCGTGTTAACCTCAGAGGTTTATGTGGAGTCTGCGTTGCAATTAGACGCATTACCTCAGGACGCGTAGGGAATGTTTTTCTGTGAGTTCAAGACACTTTTTCCTCAAGCAAATCCCAGTGTTCATCTGTCAGTCGTGACTCTTCTTACTTTGCTGGAGGCGGGTTTGATCTCTCTGAGGTGTGTTCGGGTGGAGGTTGAAAAGTGAAATGAAAAATGTTTTTTTTTGTGTGTGTATGTGTGTGTTTGTGTGCGTGTGTGTGATGGTTCTGCCTGATGTTTGTGAGCTCCAGAACTTGAAGTCAGATCCTTGTTTTGGTTGTCTGATAACAAAGAAGTGCTGATTCAGAGTGCAAACAAATGGTCTCTGTGTGTGTGTGTGTGTGTGTGTGCGCGTGACTCAGAAATGAGTGTTGTATCACATACTGGTACTGTTCAGTCCACATCTGCAGCTGTTAACTCTCTGCTGTCCACATGTGGTGTTGTTTATGTTTTTTTTATTCACAAAACTTTTGTTTTTCACTCTTTTGCATTTTTTGTTTTATTTTGTACATTTCTGTCAGCATTTGCACTCATTGCAGTTCCTCCAAGACCAAAGAAGTCAGATATTTTCTACCAGGCTTCCTTTTTTTTTTTTTAATCTGTTTGGTTGTCGTGAAATGTGCTCTCTGCTTTTGTAATTGAATATTTTCTACTCTGAGGAAAATGTGAAGAAAGCATTTGGAAAAAGTCAAGAAAACATTCCACACATAGACAAAAGGCAAACCTTTGGGCTGAAGAAAGACATGCGAGGTGCAAAAGTAAAAAAAAAAAACACAAAAAAATCTTAAAAAGAAGCGCTTTCAGCTCCAATCAGGTTGCATTGTGACACTTTCCTCTCATGTTCCAGAGCTGCATGATAAGTTAAAGGCCAGACATTTCACACAAGTGACTGTTCCTTAACATGGATGTGTGAGCTGGTGAGTCGCAGGAACTTTACGCTTTCGCTTCAGTCTGAAATAACAGATGGCAATTTTCAGTTGATTTTAAGGGAAGGGGACCGAAAAATCTCAATAAAAGTCATGATGGTGATCTCTTGCTGTCTCTCTTTTTTTTGTTGATTTGTATAACTGGCATAACATTCAGGAATGATTTGATATCAATACATTAATACGAGTGTTTTTCCATGTGCGTAATTCATTCCTACTGTTCTGTCAATATATGTTTTATTTACAGTGACTCATCCTCAGTACTGATGTCACACTCCGTCTCTTCTCAGAACATCAGGATATTTTCAAGCAGGATGTGATGACACAAACAGTTTGTCCTGAATTTAACCAAAACAAGGATGACTGGAAGCTGTTATCCAAATTTCTGCGCGCATGTAAACACACCGACACAGTGACAGTATAAGAAAATAAATGAGACACAGAGAAATGTGTCATCATCCTGTCAGGACTCTCAAAAGAGACAGACTTTGAGGGTTTGTGTAGGAAATCTGTTAGGTCTATTATCTGTAGGCTGTGTTTCACATGGAAGGCATGTTTCGGTTTGTTCGTATCCATGGTGACACTGAGAAGTACGTCGGTCTGTCAGTCCAGACTGAAATATCTCGATACTACGACATTTCATGTACAGACATTCCTGTCACCCGCAAGTTGGAACCATCTGATCTCCAGACTGTTTCTCCACTTCACCATGGAGGTTAACAGCTTTGGTTTTAAGTTATGTAATGAGACAAAAAACTGGATTGCAGTGAAATTTGATCCACATATTTAAGGTCTCTGATGAATTCTGCTCACTTTTGTAAATGCTTAACTTTTCTTTTTTGCAAAATCGATGATGTTCCCTCAGTTGTTCTTTGTGTTTAGCTTTGGAAAGCAAAAGTAAGCAATTATCTAAGCAGCTTAACAGCTTCAACATCTGCCGGCACATCTGCAGACTCTTCATCTTGTTTCATGTAGTTCTTTAGCCGTGTGAAACCCTTCAGAAAACATTAACTTTATCGATATTTTTAAAACTTAATGTCCATTCTGATGAAAACTTTTGGTTTGTAAATATTTAATTGAAAGCTTCCTGATGTGAGTGAGGCTCTTCTGCTGGCTTAATTCTTGGAGACAGCTGATGAAAGCCAATCTATAGCCTGGTGCAACATGTCAAAGTAAATCATGGGTGGTTTTTTTAAAAAAATGTGTTCCAGATGTTGAAGAAACAAACATTTCATCTGGATGGCTCTTATCACCAGCTCTCCTTAAGTTAATTAGGTGTCACTGACAACCAAATCAAACTCCCTTATCTGTTTAAACCTGGAAATCAGGTGCCTTAACAATACTATTTCATACTTTCACAGCTCCTCTGTGATAACATACTTTGGTTCAAATGCTGAAGGATCACAGTGGCTCCACTGCACAAAGTATCAGCGCGGTACAGATGAACCTGATGACATGCAATCTCTTCGGCCTCAAAAAATCCAGCTGTTTCTATTTGAACCTAATGCCGGGGTCTGACGGTAAAGTTTCAGGCTCTCTCAGGTTTTGGTAGACAACTGAAGGGGTGGGATGATGTCATCTTCATGATATGTGCAAGAAGGAGAGACTTCATCGAGTTCACTTCAAAACCAGAGACTGACAGAGGAATGAAAATTTGAAGCATAAATCATCACACCAGTTTCGAGTGGTGAAAGCAGATTTAGAGGATAATTTCAGAATAATTAAGTTGTCTGCCACACGCTCCCACACTTTGTACACCCATGAAGCAAAAAAAGACCTCAATGGCAGTAAAATGACACCTTGGAAAAACCTGGAGGTTTTTGCCAAAGTAATGCTAACAGTGCACTTCTCCCCAGCAACCCAATCTGCGTGAGCGAGGAAGTAAGAGAGATGAAAACCGGTCAACTCTGCCTCCTTTTAGGCTTTTTCCATCAGACACAGCTGAAGCCTAGATGAGCTAACTACCTCTTTTCCAGGAGTGAGGAACAGTATTTGAAACGGCTCCAGTGTGGTGCAAAAAAAAAAAAAAAAAAAAAAAAAAATGGAAGTTGTATCATCAGAATGTCTGGAGGCGGAGCTGCGATTTATCACTGCTGAAATGTGCTTGTTGCTTCTAGCCTGGTCATGCTTGAATGTCATGTTGCAAAGTCACATTTACATTACTTGGCTCGCTTTTTAAACTTCCTTTCATGCCCTAAACATTCAAAGCAACTCTCTTGGCTTGTCTGTAAGGGGAAAGCGTGGAATTTTTTCAGGTCTGCAGTGCTGCTGCAGGGGCACATGGTAAAAGCGTTACGGCCCAAAGTGCCAGCAGATGTCTATAAAAGCAAAAAAAAAAAAACAAAAAAAAAAACAAGATGCTGAGTGAAGGAAAGGAGCAGTTTAATGTCTGAATAGTCTGGGGAGGAAATCTGCACCTCCAGCCCCTCGACAAGCGATACCTCAGAGGACACGATGTACCCAGAGTCCTCATTTGTTTCCCTTAATGAGAAATCAATCTGAGCTCCAGAGCACAGAGGCTAATGTGTTCAGGTCTCAGTAGCAGTTTGACTGCAGACATGAATCACACATGACTTATTTCAAACAGGCCGAGCTTCCAAGCTTTAAATCTCAAATTTCCTGGTCATTTGTAAGTAACTCTCCCTGAAGCATGCGGTTTGTATGTATAGCAATCAAAGGGATACTTATATTATGCATTTACTGTTGCTATTTCTTTCATGGTTGACCAGACGGGATCGTTGTCTCTTCTTTCCTGGACTGACTTGAGTGACATGGACTTGACCTTCACGATCAGGAGGATTATTGTATCCTCCTCCCCAAAGCATCTGAGGGAAACAAAGGCAACAGATGGTCGAATCGGCACACATGGTGGGTTTGCTTATCCCTCCCTCCTCCTCCTCCTCCTTCTCCTCCTGGCCTGCTTCTGCTGCGTGCTGCCGAGGCCAACGTCACAGCAGGACCAATATCCAACATTCAAAACCAGATTCATTGAGTTAGTTTGGATGAGGAATCTTGGCACTGCAAGTCTTAAGAGGTAATTATTGTGCTTTCACTCAGATAACTATAAAAGTAACCTGTAATCATGGAAAAGTCTTATTCTAACCTTATTAGAGTGATCGTAATGTTTTTCTCATTCGGTTTTTAATGCATAAAATATTTGAACTATCAAGACGCCTCCTTATTGGAGTAGATCCTAACTTTTTTTTAGCTTTTGACCCTCTAAGAAGTCATTTCTACTTGTGACTATTAAAGGTTATGTGGTCCTTCAGTACGAACAGTTCAGCTAAAGAGCTGTTTCTTTTATTCTCAGGGTCATAATTTCTTAAAGGCCTGAAGAGGTGGAAGTATTTCACATGAATAAGCAAAGCAAAAATGATATAAATCTGAAAAAACAGCATATTTTGCAACATGAAAGCTTCACTTTCTCCTTTTTTATTTAAAATAGCATATCCCCTCAAATATACAGTATAATGAGTTCATCTAAGTTGCAAACTGTTAGATTACAGCTACTGTGGATTTTATTATGTTTGAAGCAAGAAACTCGACTACAGAAAATGCTTACGTTTATTTATAAACTGTTATAAACTGACACGTGTGAGTGTGTGTGTGTGTGTGTGACTGTATGTGTGTGGAAGCAAGTCAGCAAATGCTGAGTCATGCTTCTCCTTCGCTTGAACATTTATTCCACATCCTCAGCGAGAATAAACATTACACGCCACACAGATGTGCTCAGCATCACGTGTGTTACCTTAAAAATCAGTCGGAGTTCGTCGTTAGTTAACATTTGTAGTTTAATTCAAAGATGGAACAAGTAAACAGAAGTGAAAGGGATTTGAAACAGATGAAAACATGGTCAGAGCGCTAACATGATTTAATAGATATGTTTCCCCGTTTCAGCTTTTTTAAAGCAGATAATTGGCTTTGGATGAGAAGGGGGCAACATCTGTCATAAAAGGGTTACAGACGTATTTATTCAGAATTATCTTGGTGGTCTTTCTTGCTGCCATTTGCTGATTTAGTGTTCAGTGTTTTAGTTTAGACTGTTAGCATGCTGCCATTTGCTGATTAGCACCAAACACAAAGCTGAAGCTGTGAAAGTTTGAGGTGATGAAGCTTGTTAGTTGAAATAACTACAGCTGAAGCTACAACTAAAGCTCAGTTAGACCTAGAAATGTTGGTTGACTGCCATTCAAACGAGCTCATATTATTGATGTTGTGTAAGTCCTATAGTAACTGTACATTCATCACGTATTTGTCTGTGTCTGATGGGGGGGAGGGGTGACCCAGACTTCAGACTGACTGATTCCAGATGCATCTAGCTGCCCAAGCCCATCAGAAAAGTGCATTTCAGGTGGCTTCGAGCCCCTTTTATGTCCTCAGCAGGAACTCCAGATTTGTATGATTTGAAAAGGATGTTGGTGAAATTAGTCGACACAGTGTTTTCACAAACAACGGACAGTGTGTTTTGTTGTACGCAGATGATGACAGCTGAATAAGTAGCCCTTCAGTGTGGCCCGGGACACACTTATGTACACACTGCTAAAAGAATTTGACCATGTGTGCCCCAGACCACCTCCGAATGTGGTCCGAGTGATAAGATCTCAAGAAGGAACTGAGGAAACCTGTACTTAGAGTCGTCCACTTGGCTGTTAATACCAGGTGTGTACCGGCTCAATGAATGTTTGATCTGATGATCCTGGAGGGTACTTTGGATAAAAGTATCCATCTGTGGTCATATTACACTCATTTCCTGTACACATGTAGTATAGATTCAAAAAAACACCAGGCGGATCTCTAATCTTGTAAGGTCCAAACATGTCTCCTGACCAGGCCCCTGCAGGCTCAGAGTAATTGTCTCTGCTGGGTGACATCAGTGGTGTCCTCAGAGGAAAAAAAACAGCCCATAAGTCACAGTGACATACAGCCTGGAGCGGCTCCACACACTGATTTTATGGACCCATCTAACAAATTCATGAGACAGCATTATATTTGATTTGCTCTCATGTTCCAGAGCCACAGATCATTCCCTTCATGCGACTGTGTCGTCAGAGCACGACACAGGGTGTGACGGACTCCCCCGACTGGTTTTTTAAGCTTTGGAAGACAACAATGAATACCGATTGTGCGTCTCTGTGCTATCACATTGAGTGAGAGTGTGTTTCACATGCTGAGGACACACCGTAATCCTTGTGCTATGCTCTTACACAACTGCACGATGGGTGGAGAACATGTGATACATTAATCCCGCTACTTTACAGATGTCTAATTGGGCTGTGAATGTATACGTGTGTGTGTGTGTGTGTGTGGGTGGGTGTGTGTGTTTTTGTTCTGAAGTGATGAGATCTTTTCCTTGCCACAGGCCCAGACAGGCAACGCATGCGTTGGTTTGCGAGTAGTTTTCCTGCAGAGCGCTTTCCAGAAAGTCACATGGCAAAGACCCGTTTCTCCAGAAGTAAAGAGATTGTGAAATCCCGTCTTTAGATAGAAATCGAGTGAGACGTGAAGCAGCCGTGAAAAATTGCTGGGAAAATAAATTAATTAATTTAAAAAAAAAGGTCAGGCTTAGATCAGACAAATCTAACGTCTGTAAACTATTTTGTCGGGACACAAAATGCTGCTGTTACATCCGGAGCAGAGTCTGTGATTAAGTAAGACTAAGAGTTAACCAAGTATAGCCTCGGCGCTGCTGTGTCATCACACAGAAACTGCAGTGTTTGTGATTCTAATCTGAGAACTTCTGTTTCTTTAACAAATCTTTCAACAGCCCTTTACATTTTCTATTTTAAACCACATTTCTATTCCAGACACATTTGCTAGTTGGTCTCATCCTTGACAAAAAAAAAAAAAAAAGATATCTGTTCCTGGTTCATGACCTTTTCTTCTTCTTCTACTGTGTTTATTACAGCCAAACCATCAGCCAGTTTAAATTGAAATGCAACTATTTTTCTTTTTATTTGTGACATTTCAGTTTGATTAAAAATTTACACGCCAGTCAGATGAATGTGATTTCTGTCTTGTTGTTTTATCTCAAGCTTTGCTCAGTCTCATCTTCTGCATCATGGTCTTTGCTGTTTGACTGAGGGGCAACTGTCAGCACCAATTCACCATAAAGATGCTCAATAATGTTTAACTGTGTGCCATATAACAACCAATAAGCTTTTTTTGTGACTCAGTTTTTGCACAAATGTGTGAGAAGTTATAAAACTACTATAGTTTGCTTTTGACCTATTGATACATCTGGTGGATGAAACACAGACAGTGTTTTGTGAGTTCAGCATGATTTGGATTATCGAAACTGCACAAACTTCAACTTGTGTTGGACTTAAACATAAGTGGTCTTGACAGTTTCCCTTCCATTGTTTTGCAGAATTCCTGTAAAATTTTCGTTGTATTTGCCTGTCGATTCAAATGAATCCAGACAGGGTTACATTTGGCACAAGTACATGAAAACCCATTCAAGGTAAACTGAGATGGTTTGTGTTGTAGGGGGTGGGGGTTGCAAACAAGAGAAAGACAACTAAGATGTGGTTCTAACATTTTTGTTCCTGCATATGAACTTGTGGAAATTCAAAATCACATCCTGCAACTGTTGCAGGATGTGGTTACGGTGCAACCTGACTGCTCGTTTAATGAGCTGTTGAAGTGATTAAGTGTTGCAGGATCTAATGTGACTGCCAACCTGAGTTTAGAGTTATACTCCATCCAAGTTAATCTTTTAAATACACAACAGTCACATTCTGAAGGCCTGAAACGTGGCTGTAAAATGTCAAAACATGTCATGGTAACCTGATGATACAACTGTGTTTATAGTTGATTACGTGTAAAAGAAATGATAGGAAATAAAAAGACAAAGACGGTCATAAAAACAGTGTTTTGTAAAAAGCAAAAGAACACTGAGTGCAAGAGGAAAATGTGAGGAAAGAAGATGAGAAAGAATGATTTGAGATACCTCTGGCAGAGGTACAACAGGGAGTTTTGCCTAGAAATTGGAAGTTATTTCATCGTTTTTGAGCCAAAAAGTTGTTTAATGATGTCCTACTTCTTACAAAATATCTTTAATTTTCAGTGTTGAAGTAATAAGTGTCAAATAAATATGTATTTACCTTAGAGAGCTCTGAAAAGATCATTTCAAGGTTCTTGCAACTTTTTATTTAGTGGCAACTGAGTAAAAATAGCACATTAAAACCACCCAAATATTAAATCTGGAAGAAATAAAAGCACCCTGCTAAAATAGATCGAATCATAAGGAGTTTTGTAACTAATTGGATACAAAGAAACTACCAACGGAGCCCAGAGAAGCAGATTATTAAAACAGAGGCGTCATAAGAGTCTCTAAAGTCATTAGCTGCTCATTAACTGTGATTTTCTAAACACATTTCATCCTCTGCTGTCAAGAAAAGAGCTTACCAGGTAACCAGCACTCTGATCCATCACCCTATCACCACAAAAACACAAAAAATGTTGTCAGTTCATGATTTTTCAGACCACAGATGCATAAATTTGTGCATTTCACATAAAAAGTTTGATAAAAAGTCAGTTTTTAAAACCTCTCCAGGTCAAAAGTTTCTGCTGGGTAATTTTAGGGACTCTGAGGACATTATGGAGCCGTTTTGTTGTGACCAAACCTAGTTATTTTAAATGAAATGGGAGAGTTTCTGACGGTATTTGTGGAGAACAAAGAGGGTTTTTTGAAGGAAGCGTCAAGAGATTTTCCAGCCAGTTATGTAACGACCTAAACCAAGTCTTTTTTTAAGGAGATGAAAGGGAAATTTACAGCCATGTTTTTGGCTATAAAAACCAGGTAGTTAAGCCAAAACCCGATCCCTTCCAAACCCAAGCCAAGTGTTTTTTTCGGTGTCTAAACCTTACCAGACTCTTACCAAAGATATCTGGTTTACAAAAAATGCACAATGTCAACATTTAATCTTGGCAATTAGGTTGCATCCACTCAGCGACAGCTCTGGAAGAAACCCATCGTCCCTTAACTGGAAGATTACAGCTGGGCTGTGATTGGGATTCGCTTTAATTTTTTCAAGCTGTAAAAACTTGCGGTTGGGAATTTTTCTAATCTGTTCACAAAAATCTGTTTCACAAGAAATCAGATTCAAGCCTTAGCCCATAAAAAGTTCAATCTTATGCTTATTTTATATGTAAAAAATCCTCCCTTTTAACCTCAATGCTCAAATGTTTACAATTTCTCAGAGGCAACAAATCATGGTAGTCTTCATTATTCTCCTTGATTAGCTGATCAGGTTTCATCAGACCAGTTCAAATGGTTCCCAGACATAAATTTCCTAATGAAAACAGAGCTTGTAATGTAGCTGTAAAGAATTATGTTTATTAATATGAAATGAAAGTATAACTGGCTCAGTGTGCCGCACACATAAAGTTGCGTCCCTGTCAACCTCTCCACAGTGGGTCTGCAGCCCGGCTGTTGAAGCTCCCTCTGGAGACAACAACCATTTCCTCAGAAAACAGTCTGCATTCCTAAAACAATGTCCAATCCCTGTAAACAACATTCCTGCTTTGGGAAATAAAAAGCCACAAAAAACATTATCTTATTGTTCGATCCGAAAAGGCTCCTTCCTGCCATCTCTCTTTCTTTCTTTCTTTCCTTCTACATCAAACTTTTTTCTCTCTTAAATCAAAGAGTGACGTTTTTTCTCTCTCTCTGGTGCTTTCTAATGTTTTTCCTAGCAAGTGTTTAAGCTTGACTGTGAACAACATCACACATGTCCTTTGTTTCTATCTTCTTAAAAGCAAGACTCTAAAACCCTCAACTCTGTCAGTGTCCAGGAGCCTCATAAAAACAACATTTTTCTGTTATTACAAAACAGACAATCCTAATAAGCTCTCCATGGGTCTATTGCTTGTGACACTTCACTCATCACCTCTGTTGAAATCCCCCGCAGCTCTTATCCAGCGATTAGCCACAACTGGTCTCTGTTTATTGCGCAGTGACAGTTGATGTAAACGGCACCGTGTGGCATTTTGTTATGTCATTTTCTTGAAGTTTGCTGATTTGAACCATCCTCTTGTGCGTGTGATTGCACATTAAGTCAGTGTCAAGACATGTGTGATCGTTAACAGATACAAATTGGTTTGACGAGGCGCAAGGTTGAGATGAACGGAGACCTTTTCAACTTTAGAGAAGCATGTGTGTTAATCCTGAGGCTTTTTTGGCTCAACCTAATGAATGCATAGGCAAAGAAAATGTCGAGGAATTTGAGGGGAGTTGTCCCACATGCAGAAAGACCCCTCAGGCACAATCATAGGTTGCTAGCTAACCACAGCTAACGTCAACAGTTAGTACATTGACTGAACAACCTTGAACCTGACAGCATAAACTCCAGCTGTCAAATTCAGGCTAAAAAACGCTTCTGGCTCCATTTGAACTCACATTAAAGTAACATCTAAAGGTCCAGTGTGTAGGATTTACTGGCATGTAGTGGTGAGGTTGAAGATGCACATTTAACATCTCCCCGCTGTCCCCTTCCTCCCCAGCTTTTAGCAGAAATGTGGCTGAAACTCATAAAAAACACAGAAAAGCCCACTTTAAGTCATTGCTTTGTATTTGTTCTGAGCCACAGCAGAAACACGGTGGACTCTGTTGACAAAGACCCGCTCTCATTGTGGATATAAAGTGCTCATTCTACAGTTTAAGCAACACAATAAATCTTGTTTTCAGCTGCTCATAAACTAAAGAAAACATAAATTCGAACATTATGTTCAATATCTGTCATATATACTGTCAATAGATCCCCCTAAATTTTAAGTACTGCTCCTTTAAACAGACATTATTTGTTATGGCTTTGCTTCGCAGTTCACCAGCTGAAGTGAACCTGGTTGACAAATTCCAGAATTTCCCTTCTAAAGTTTCTTGGTCTCGATTCAAGGAAGAAACTGCTGACAGGCAGGCAGGCAGTCAGTGAAAGCAAATAGATTCAAAATGAGAGCAGGCAGACGAAAAATCTAAACAGGAAGGACTCATTAACAAGCCGGCAGGCAAACAAGGACAGTGGCTTGCTTTGGTGGCGCAATGGACGGCTTGGCGGGGAAGTTGTGTTTGCGGGCAGGTGAGGGGGAGGGGGAACGAGGATGAGACAACTGGAGAATAAGTGAAACTGAAAGCATGCATAAGGATACCAAAAAATGGAATAAAAAACACTATTAACGTTGATTAAACCTGTGCTGTGAGTTGTCAAAAGGTCTGTGGCTGAATTCAAGTTTAAGTGTTTGTCGTCAGGGTTCAGCGCTGGTCCACGGTGAAACTGGTGAAGTATCTGAATGCTCTCTGGCTGACTTTTTAAAGCAAGTCATGCTCACTTTTTTTTGTATGTCAGCACGTATTAGCTTATTCTCTTTTGTCCTGACATTGATCACTTAACCCCTGCTGATATGTTATGGTTGCACGAGCCAATAAAATCACTTATATTCTCTCTCAGTTTTAGAGTCGCAGACACAGGGGGGGATGACTGTGAGAGTCTCAGCCATCCAGCTCGGTCTTACTGTCTCATACCAAACTGCCCCCACAATCCCCCCCACCCCCCAGCTCCCCTGGGACAGTCTAATCTGTCAGTGAAATGGACAGAACAACACTGGAAAAAAGTAACAGGCTGTAGAAAGTATACAGCCAGGCGTGATTAAAAGGTTTTATTCCAACAACACAGACACCCATACGCCGTGACTCAGTGCTCCCTGACGTACGATACGTCTTGCTTATTTCCACAGCACAGATGATTTCATATAGAAAGGCATCACTCATGTTTAGTGAGTTTTTAAATTTCATTGCCCACAGTGTTTTGGTAAGAGTGTGACTCATTTTTTTAAATGGCGGATATTTTAACGTTGGAGGGAATTTCTGCTTATCCCCGCACAGAAAAAACATCCATCACTGCAGCGAGCTGGAGAATAAGAGTGCCAGTCAGCTTCTTTCAGGCACTTATTTGGTCAAAGTGCATGAGAAGAAAGTCTTTGGCTTGAAAACTGCATTAAACTCTCCTCCTGTTTATGTGTTTCATTGATGATGAAAGAGAAATATTCAGAGTCTTAAATGTTAGCATGTGGGAGCTAATTTTTCAGGGAATGCACTCAGTTTGGGGTCATTTTCCTGGAAAGATGGAAAAGTTTCATACAGTAAGATATTCCATAGGTAAATGTCACAACTTCATCAGATAGGATTCACACCCAGACACAGATTTTTAAAAAAATGCTGCCCGGCGTGGGAGAAACCACAAAACCAAACCCGGTCTTGAACTATAATACCTCCTAACCCTTTAAATAAAGTGAACATGGTTTAATCAGTTTGCCAATGAGACTGTAGAGGTGAAATTTTAAAGAAGGGAAAATGCAAGTCTCAGATAGGCTTATCAAGCTGCGCATAAATAGGAATGTGACATATTTACAATGCAGGAGTGTACGGGCACTGACGCAAGTAATCTGCTCACATCACGCCCTGTGCAAATGTCACAGCTCAAACACACAGCAGGGGAAAAAAAGATAAGACAGAAAAAAAAAAAAAAAGTTATGCCCTGGTTGTTCAGCTGTGGAGGCATGCCAACATTCCCTCCTCCTCCATAGTCTGCAGCTTGCTGATTTTTTTTTTTTTTTTGCTTTCCCTGCATCAACTCAAACTGTGATTTTTGGGAACTCCTGGAGATTAAACTATGAACAGATACCACCAGCAATTAGACAAAATACCAGTGAACCTTCAAGAGGAAACAGCAGAGGAAACATTCACCCACTTTGTAAACACTTAAAGGTGGCCATGATGTCCGGTGGGAGAAGAAGTGTTCGTCATGAACGTCCTGGGAGCTTCTGTGGAAGCACTGATGTGGTCGAACAGATGGTGTGATAACATCATGTTAGAAACAAACAAACATGGAAGTTGGAAATGCTGTAAATACTGACGGCCTGAACCTGAAGAACACATGACATCACTGCTCCAACGATGAACACACTGGTGACACTTCATTAATGTGTTCATCCATCCATGTCTCATTTGTCCACCCACTTCTGTAATTTTTCAACTAAGTCAGACACATTTTTTTTTCTTTTTTCCAGACTCTTTATGCTTTCTGTTTTTACTTTACAGCTGTTTCACACTCAGATATTCTTGACCTTTTCTTATACGACATTCTTTCCTTGTTGAATCATTTGTCTCAGTATGGAAAAAAAAGCATTTTCAACCATTAACTTTGTTAAAATATCAAGACATTAAACTAATACAGAGCTATGGCAACTGAACAGAAATGCAACATGAAAAACAACTTGGTAGATGACATGATTCATATATTTTTAATTACTTTTTAAATGGATTTTTGTTTGCTTTCATCATGTAAAGTGATACATACACGGCGGATAATATCCCTTTGCAGCTCTAAACACAATGTTTTATTGATAACAGATTAAATCACTATGTATAAAGTAGAAGGTCGTAACTGCTGTTACATCTGACTCTGCACTCTGTTCCCCTCGACTCTGCAGAGTTTTTATTGTCGTTGGGACCTCACCATGTGGTCTGAGCCTCAATCCTCCTTTTTGCATCAGATGAGACCCACAAGGACTCGTATGACTTGAATTTGAACTTAAACTGATTTCAGCTTCCCAAGTTTCACACCTTTGCAAGAACTCGGGGTCTTTGAGCTCATTGTTTTGGCTCAGGAAAGTACATATTTTTGGGACGTTTTCATCCCCCTCATAAAACTAATTTCCAGCTGTAGGACACAGCTGTTTTCAGCCTTAAACTCTGATAAATCTTTGGTGCACTAACTGCTTAATAACAATGGGCTGACAAAGCAAGCAACTAGCTAGCTGATGAACAAAATGCAGCTGTAAAGGCTGTTACTTTTCTTAGAAGCTGGTGGAGACCAAATCAGAGTAAATGTCAAGAGTGAATAATGTACTTAGATATGTTTGTTTGCTGGAAACAAAACTTGAAATGAATGCTGAATCATCTCCTCTGTCTGCTGCATCTGTGTTGTGTTTACCAGCCGGCCAAGAAATGAATTACTTTTAAGTACATTGTGTGTAAGGGAGATTGATTATAGCTGCTTTAAGGTACGCTCCATATGGTGAACTTACATGCACTACACATTGTAAAATACTCCTGAATACTTTTTTTCCGTCCTCTTTAAGTTGAGATGTGGTGGCCTGAATAACAACGTTGGTGATGAAAAGCAGCAGAGGCAGACAGCTCTGAGTGAATTTCCAGAAGGGTTCTTCCTTAAAATAACTTCCCGGTCGGCTCCTGCATACCAAGTCTCTGTGTGTGCCGAAAACCCCGGCCCGCCCCGATCTGACCACCACCTCACCCTGCTCCTGCACCTTCAGGACCACCTTCAGGGCCACGTTTCCTCTGCTCGCATTGCAGTTCGGTGCCTCCATTCTCCAAAATCAACATGAGCAACTTGCACAACTTTTATCCCTAATCACAGCCCTGCTTTTTAAAAACACATAACATTTACTACCCCTGTTTCATGGAGTGACAAAATAAGCCCTGCAGTGAGAGCTCCACCCAATCAGCTGGATGGAGCCACAACACAAACCAGATCATGAAAGCATGCGACCCCCTTCCCGCTTTCAACTCCACCCGGGTGATTTCCTGCCAAGTCCAGGCTTTTGCCCCATCTTGATGGTTTTAGAGGACACTGGGATGAATGAGGGGGACGGTGAGGACAGCGGTGGGCGGGTGGGTGGTGAAGGAGGGGAGAAAGATTAGGTGCAACGAAGGGAGGGGATGAAAGGAGGGTGGGAGGCAACATTAGATAGGCGCTGTGTTGTTCTTGGCTCTCTCTGTAGTCTGTCTCACCCCGCTAACACACACACACATGTACGCACACACACACACACACACACACACAAGCAAAACACAACAGAGATTTCCATGACAATAGTGCTCCAGCCACTGGGTGTAACAAAGCAGGGTGACCGCGGTGCATTTCACACAGAGGAGGAGACGCGAGGCAGTGGACCCGAGGAATCATCTGCTCCGCCGGTCAGGCCACAAAACCAAAGAGTGAGCCGTGCGATTGGCTATAAAGGCAAGCTGGCGTCTAAGTAGCCATTGAAGGAGGGAAGTGTGGAGGGAGGGGAGTCCGTTGAGAGGGTGGATCACTAGTTTGGCAAGCTGACAAATAAACTGTTACCTTTAAATAGGTAGAAAAAAATCATTGGAAATCAGCTGCTATCCTGTTGGGTCTTAACAAAAAGTGTTAACAGGATTGAAGTCATGATTATGACTCCATGTTAGAGGTTTGGAAACCCTAATTTTAATCTATGAATCCACTTAAAATCTGATCCTAGTCTACAATCATTTGGATCGTGTTTTTGGCCATCATTCCTACACATAATAATCATACCAATCGCTCAGTACTCACTTAGTTATTTGCTCAGATCTGTGAAATCAGCTCCATCACTATAATAATCTGTGAAAATAACAGGTAGGATATTTATCTAACTGCCGATAACTTCTGATAATACTCACATAAAAACTCAGCTCTGACTGTGCTTGTTTTGCGAAGGGGTGTGTGTGTGTGTATGTGTGTGTGTGATCATCCATCCCTGGTATCTTGTCATCAGGTTCCAGGAAGTGACTTTAAACAAATTAAGCAAACAAGATGTAACATGCTTATTTAGTTTCAGAGGTTTGTTTGTGAGTGAAATGCCAAAATGCACAAAAAAATGCTATGTTTTGATAAATTTGAGCGCATAGAGACAAATAATTATGCTCCTCGTTAAAGTTAAAAAATGATTGTTTCCCAAAAATATGGCAGGCAGCCTCTCTCTCTCTCCCTCCCTCTCTCTCTCTCTCTCTGTTTGTGCTCATAATTAGAGGAATGAGGTCAGGTGCGCAGGAGGCAGGCCACCAGCTGCCCGCCATCATCATCATCATCCTGCTTTGCTTCAAACACCTGGTTCCTGCCTCGACACTTTGCCAGATCACAGACTCTGTTTGCTCAGCCTGTCATGCAAACTCGTAGAATTTGATCCATTGTTTTTTATGCCTGCTTGCAACTTTTGTTCTCCACAGGCTGCAGTTCCTCAGCTTGACTCCTGTTTCTGTCATCACAGCCTCCTGCCTTCAGCTGGCTCTGACACCCGGCCTCCTGCACTGCACTTTCCTGGCTTCTCCCAACTGGATCCACACCAAGTCCTGATCTGGCCTCCGCCGCAACCTCACCCGGTTTACTCTCTGCTCCGTCTCCCACCTAAACTGAACCCTGTTGTCCGCTCCGCTCCAGCTGCCACCAGCTGTGTCAAAGCCAAGTCATTCCCCTCATCCAAGCAACTTTATTAATAAAAGTATTTATTATATTGATCCGGTCTCCAGTCTGTGATTCACTCTTCCGTTAAACTATTTCTTTAAAGAATCAAACCTAATCATCGGTGAAATGTTTTTCACAGAGATCTTTTAAATGATTTATGAAGGTTAGCTAGCAAACTTCTGAGGAGGCTAAGCTAACTATAGACGAGAGAAATTTTTAGCAATTTTGTTACATAAAATGTGGTCTTTCGTTGTTTAGACGTGTTTAGTTGGTAGTTATGTTGGTGTATAAGAGCAAAATCCTACAAATAGTTAATGTAAATCTAATTACATGGTATAAATAACCCACTGTGAGTGGAATTTTGCTTGGAGACGCGGTTAATGATTCAACAGGAAGTATACATGCAACGGTATCCAGGGTTTTCACAACACATAACAGCACAACCTAAAGCCTTCGAGGTCTCATTAGCTTAAATATATATATATGGGCTTTATATCCTCCCCCCTCAACCTCTTTTTTCTTTCTCTAAATTCTGTGTTTTTTTATTACTCAGAAAAGCTGACATTTCTTTAAGAGATTATATTTATCAGCAGTTTATTGGCAAAAAATCAGTGGGACGTTAAGAAAGGCAGTAAATTTTGTGAGTGACAGTTACCTGTAACAAATCCTGAGGGGTGAGACATCGTTGATATTGCTCAAGACATTCATTGAGCAACCTGCTGATATCCAGTTTTCAGGAACGAGTCAGTTAGTTTAATTACCCAGATCCTTGTTAATCCTTCTTAATCACCAGGGTGCAACTTATTTGCCTCAGGGACTGACATAATGTAGGTCTATCAGTTTCACACTGACTTTAAATGAATGCTTAACATAAAAATCTCTGCACTGGAGTTTTACATTCGTATTCTCTGCATGTTTAACAGGAAAGACATTTGTGTTTTTTTTTGTCTCTGAGAAGGAGAAGCAGCTGTGGCCATACAGAATTATGTCAGGCCTTATGAATCCTGAACGTGACAAGTTTTCGCAGTGCAGAAAGAATGAATCTCCTCACATGACTCTTGCAGCATGTATTGCATCTCTGCCGTCCAGCTGTGTGATTTGTGCGTTCTGTCATGACAGGCTCACAGGCCTTAAATAATAGGAGGCCTGTGGGAGAGAAACAGACACTTCAATGCCCAAAATTAACAAAAATCTCTAATTTGTAAAAAAAGATGTGGGAGGTGGAAAAATTTTACAAAAGGTGTGGTGTAGATTAGCGAGCACTCCCAGTAGCCTGAGCATGCGGAGGGCCGTTGTCACCACGTGTGCTCCTGCATATCTCACAATGATGTCATAGTGTGCTGACACACCTTGGAGGACATTTTCACATCAATGCAGGAAGGTGAAAACTGAAACAGATCAGGATGATTTGATGAATGCATGCATGATACCTACCACATAATACAGTGATAACTACTGAACTGCATTTTGACCAGCTGACTCCAACAACCTCCAGAAATTCAGAATACTTAAATCTACCTTATGCATAATACCATACTACCTGACTATACAATACAATTCTGCTCTGTTGTGTTGCACTGTTGTTCCATGTATTGTGTATTGCACTTAGCTGAAGAAACTAGCAGCAGGCTTTTCCTGATGTGAGTAAGAGCATAAGGACTAAAGCTGAGTTGAATTAAGCTGTAAAGTTCCATTTGTTGTTTCTAGGATGTGATCTTTTTATACTTTTAATTCTTTATTTTTCTCAGGATTTTGAAAACACAGTTGGTATTTTTGGGACTTTTTTTTGTGTGTGATTGTCCTCTCCCTGGTTCTTTTAACCAGAACACTCTTAACAAAATTATATGTGATCTTAGTCATGCAAGAAGGCAAAGATGATTCATTGTCTTTCCTGTTTCTCGGTTTCTTTTGAACATTTACGAGGGCCAACATGTACACGGTCACATGTTCTCGCTCTCACGCACACACCGTGCAGGGTACAGTGGGCAACGGGCTGTTCACACTGCAACAAAAACCTCTATCACTTATCCCTTGTCCAGCTGTCTGTGTGTGTGTGTGTGTGTGTGTGTGTCCTTCTGACTGAAAGGCCTTTCTTTCTCCCTCCAGCACTGACTCAAGCAGCAGGGCTGTGTTTGACTCTCACCCCGGCCCCGGTCTAGCACATTACACTGCTCTCCTGACCTTAACATATGGCCCCCGGGGCCCCGCCTCCAACCTTCTCTGACAGCTGTGTGTGTGTGTGAGTCTCACATGTTTAATACACATCTCAGAGGATAGTTTTACAGCACATGCACAGCAGTCTCATCTTTTTTCAAATCCAGGCAATGAAATACTCTGTTTTTAATTTTAGCCATTTCATAACAAAGTACGAAACCAGTAAAAAAGTCAAACTTACTTCCCGTTATTACTGTCGCATGCAAGAATCTTCCTCCTCTTTTATCATTTGCTCAAACTCTGATTCCAGAAGATGTACATTAGCAAAAGTATTTGCCCATAATGTCACCAATACGATGACAGGCGTGCACATCTTCACCTATTTTATCTGTATGACAGGGAAACTATGAATTCAGGTTAAAGGTCAGATAGTAATCAGTTCACTGAGTGCAAGTTGATGTCACCAGCAAGTGTGAAAGCTTGAGACGCATGAAAGCTTCTTCATGTGCAGCCAGCCTGTCTTTGTTGCTTAAGAAAACCCCTCTGGCACAAACCAAAGTGACTTGTTTTTACAAGCAGAAACTGTGACTTTATGGGAACAAATAGATGAGTGAAACGCCACAGAAACTCATCAACCGAAAATTCTTAATAATAAGACAGCATCACTGTGCCGCCCACACCGTTTGAATGACACGTGAACCCTGAGAGCTGCAGTGCAGCACCTCGACAGCTTCAAAAAAAAAAACCCATGTTGCCAAAATAAGAACAAACAGGAACTTGTGGGGAACCGCATGAATTATAGAGCATTTAATCCCTCAGAGGATTCGATCTGACAGCCGTGATGCACCAATCAGGCGGAAAGGTTTTATTTTTCAGGTTGTGACTTTTGCAAGTTACACGAGGGATTTGAGGGATGTGAGGGAACAGCATACACAGAAAACACATCAAGATTGAAGGCTTGTCCTTTTACATGCCACTTACTGCATGTCAAGAGCTGATGGAGTCTGTAGATAATGTAGCAGAGTAAAGTCCAAAGCAAACAGGCACGTCTCCTCCACTGAGGCTGACTCAGAGGCTGCATTTAAGAACCTAAGCCAATGTCAACACAACCCGGCTTAGACTTATATTGAAGGTTAACTAGCAAACTGATGTTCTAAAAACTCAAAGGGGCTGGAAATAATGCTGACTTAATTGCTTGATGCTTTGCTTGTAAAATAAGTTTGAGACAGATGAGGCAAAACATCTGGAAGAGTCCGTATCTTTTTATCTGTTTTTTTTTTTCCCAAAAGGATTGAAGAAACAATGACTCTGCGATTCTGACACTTTGTTGTCTCTGCATCTTTAAATAGAAATATGATAGCCTCTAATACTGCTGAACAATAATATTTTTCCTCACTGACATAAAAAAAAAACAACTTTAAACTTTAAAAGCTTGTTAAGGTGAGCCAAAACAATCAGATGTGACACTTTATCGGGTCCTTGATTTTCACAGTTGAGGAGTTCAAACATTTATCTTCGTGGCATCTCAAAAATGCTTCCTCCTTCCTGTCTTGTATGTTTTCATTCCTGCTGGTCTTTTGGGAAAAAGGAGGAGTCCATTTGTTCCAAGTTAATGCTGGATAACATCTACCAATCGGCGGCCCAAACTCTCTGACCAGGCCAAGTTCTTAGGGAGGTCCCGCCTTAAGAAAACCTCATTTCAAGCCAAGATAATTATGAAAACTACAAATTAGCGATCTGGTGAGAAGCCTGTGGTCACACAGAAACATCCAACATCATACACAGGCACATCCCTGGGGGGTTGACAAGGAGGGTGGTGTCCAATCAGTGTCAGGAGAAGAAAGTTATTTCCCCCCCGTCAAACACATATAGTGTGTCTGTGCGCGGTTTGCATTTTTGGTAGCAGGGTTAGGATTTACAACACCACAAACACTTCTTCAACGTCACGACATGAAGTCTGTCTCCAAGTGTTTTATAACTCTCTTAAGACATGCTTATGAAAGGCAGGACAAATGAAGGCATCTTTTCAATACTTAATTAATGTTTGGTCCTCAGATCAGAAACTCAAGTCTGATAATAACTCTCTATGTTAAACTGACATCTATGATATGTTGCATAAACACATGCCAGGATCATGAAAATTCTCATTAGTTTTATTTTTGCTTTTGGTGCTGTAATTATTAATCTTACTGATCAAAAGACATTTGTTGCAACTGTCCTAATAAATTTCCAGCTCAACTTTGCTGAACATGTTAAACATTTCCTTAAGCTTTTAGAAACAAGTATGCACTTTGAGCATTGGAATGATTCATTTCTGTTTTGCCACATTTTTTCTTAAAGGATTAGTGCCAACAACAGTTTTAAAGAGGAGTGAAATACACAATTGTTCTGTACGTCTTTCACTGTTCCTAAACTTGAGACTTGACATGCAGAGACGCAGTGACATAAGCAGACACATGTGGAAGAACAGCTGTGCCAAGCAGCTTATGAAACCTGCAGGACGAGTGGAAGGCAGGCCAGCGGCAGGCCCGTGACACAGGGAGAAGACAGGAGGGCAGAGAAAGAAAAAGTAAAAGAGAAAATGTGAAAGTAAAGGCCATTCACTGGAAAGAATGACGGATGGAGAGAACCTTGTTAAAAGCTCGAGAATGGCTGCAAGAATGATTCTGATTTCTTTAAAGGGCTTGTTTGCACCTTAATGCCCCCTGGTGGTTAAACACACTTATAGCATTTAAAAAAAGCAGATTAAAAAGGTTGACAAAAAAAGGTTTCCCTGGGAGAGATGCAGCACTGTCTTTGTCGGAAATAAAGCTCTACATCTTTTATTTGGAAACTGTTTTCAAATATAGATCTTTTCATTAAAAGGGGAGGAGTCTCTTGTCTCTAATGCACTAATGTGCTGATGTGCTTCTAATGTAGTGTTTGGAAAACTAACAAAGAACACTGTTGATGACAAAAATGGGACATCTTTTAGCCAAAAATGGGTCCCTTTGGTTCTGAAAGGTGCTTGTGGTAATGTGATTCACCACAGTCACCAACTATTTCAATCAAAATGATACAGAAATTTGACCCAAACCAAAAGAAAACAAAGAAAGGAGTCACTGGGAATGGTGGGTCATAAACTGATAAAGGCAGAGAAGGAAGCAGAAAAAGAAATCCCTCCAAACAATTTAAAATAAAAGACAGACACACTCTCAACACAAGCTCAACACAGACACACAAAGAGCCAACTGGGGGTGTTGACTCTCTGGACACATTTAACCAGCAGGGTGGAGAAACACCAGGCTCCATTTATAACCTCTCATCAGACTGATGGCCATCAGCTGAGGAAGAACATCACAGGTGCATCCAGTGGATCCTGATGAGCAAAGGTCAGTGAAACCTTTGACCTAGATTATAGAAACCCTGTTTGTAACAAAACTGACTTTATGTCAACAAAGTTGGTCACTACAGAGATAATTTTGCATTCTTCTGTTGATGAGGGAGATGTCTCTGCAGCACCACAAGCAAGACAAAGATATATAACAAAACCAGCTGCAAACAAAGAAACCTGGAACCTTCAATGCTGAGAACACTCTCAGTACAGAATAAAAGTTTGCATTATTGCAGTCACTTGAAAAGTTTGAAAAACAAGCTATTTCCAAACTTATGAGCTAACAAACAACATAAACAATAAATGTTGCAAAGTATTTCTGATATACGTGCCAGTTGCAGATTTTGGTGCACAACAGACGCCTCACTTGAGTCTGGGTCTGACTGAGGCTCAGAAATACATGGCTGAATCTCCACATGTTTCTGATAATGCTAACTGTTAGCCATCTTGATGCATACTGTTCCTTCATTAGTCAGCCCAACACAAGCAGTGGTAGACAGGACACAAGCAGATGTGTAGCACCCGGAAATTAACAAAGCAAATTAGTGGATGTTTAAGGAATAGAAAGAGCTTTGTAATGTCACTGATATCATTAATAAGTATGAGATTTGCAACAGTAGAGCACAAAAGTCAATGTTAAAATAATTGACACAGGTTTTGTTGCATGAACGTTTTTATTTCTATTAGTGCCGAGAACAAGCTCAGAGGCATATGCTGCAGCGATAGACATTTTTCATGTTTCTGGAGCTAAACTTTACTCTGTATTACCATCATTTTTAAAGGCACCTTTAAATTTTACAGTTTAATCTCTGACAAAACACTTGCATGAATGAGCTGATGTATGGGGAGGGACAGAAATAATAAATAATGTAAAAACGAGGGGTGATGATGAAAATCTGCGATGAACTACCTTCAGCTAGCATAAAACACAGATGAGTGACAGATTAAAGTGATGGGCACCTGCACAAACACACACTCACACACAGAGACACACGCTTTCAGGCATACTTTGCAGCAGATCAGTCTAAATGTGGTTACTTGTACATAAACCTTTGACAAAAAAACATGATATATATTTTTTATATATTTTGAGATGTTAATCAAGCTCAAAAATCTTGCGCATGGTCAGAATATTTACACACAAAACTGGTGAGATGTGGATTTGATATCTCGATGGAGAACCCATTATTTTTATTTCAGCTATCTGTACGAGATAAAAGTCTCTGAAAATACACAGTCTCCTGAAACACATCACTTCCTGAGCTCTGTGCTGTCTGGAATATCTCTACTTACATCTCTGGCTCCCCGAAAACTACAAAAATATAAGATCAATAGAAGAGGAAATCTGCAAAGAAATTATATATGACTAACAAAGGGTAACGTTTCATTGATATACAGTATGAGAAAAGAAATATACAGCAAATAGTCAGACAGTTTTCAGAAAAAATTAGTCTTTTTTGTTCTTTTGCAAGTCCAAAAAGTTCTGATTCTTTCATTAACACTTTCTTTCCCTAAGGTATTTCAAGAACATTCAAAAACCATATAAACAGGTCAGAGACACAATAAAGATGTCTATAGTAGAGCAAGAGAAGTCTGATTTACAGTAACGCTCTTGTTAATTTCAACATATAAAACAAAGAGTCAAAAAAAATTCCATGAAATCGATAGATGACAGTCTGTATATTCAGCTTAAGTATGGAATGCTTAAAATCAAAAATAGCTTTAAGAAAGCTTAACAACAAACTCTGTCAATGTCCGCATTTTAAATCAATGCAACCTCACCAGTAGAGCATTTTATTTAGTTCTCCCACTGCAGCACCAACCAGTTTTTTTTATGAATCCTTAATTGCAGACCTGGAAACTGGAAACATCCCGGTTTGAGATGACCTCACACCTGCCTGTCAGCCAATACGGATGTGCTGAGGACCATATTACTGAAATAACGTCCTGTCTGTGGTCTACACTCTGTGTACTGTGTAGTTTTGTGGTCAGTGCTGTGCCAGTCCAGTGAATATTTACAAGCACTTTGGAAGCATGCAGAAATTATAATACGACGGGATGACATGACTCCGAGCTAAATTCAATCAAACCAGTGCAAGTTGTTGCAACAGGTTTTCATTTTACACAAATCTTAGTAAACCATCTTCTTTCAAAAAATAAAAAAAAGTCAGACGACTGAAATGTTATTGTGTGATGACTTTAAGGTAATAGTTTTACATTTTTGAAAATAATATTTTTTGTTCTCTTAAACACAGTTCAATTAAATGAGAGGTTCAATGCCACTTATATTTCTCTGCTTAATATGAAACCACAGCTATGAGACTAGCATAGCCTTAACAAGGTGGAGAGAGGGACACAGCTAGCCAGTTTAGCTAGCCAGGCTCAGGAAGTCATTACATCCAGCCAGGAAATAGTCTGGCCCATAACCCTCTGTTATTCCAAAACATGTTCTTTTTACAATCTGGTTATATAAATTGACAAATCACATGTTTATTTGTTAGCTTTTTGAGGTGCTTGTAAATGTATATTTGCTACCTTTCCAAAGAAACAACCCTGGCTGTTTTCACTTTGTCATTATGTTTAGCTAAGCTAACGTCTTCTAGCTGTAATTCTTAATTAAACAGACCGAAATGAGAGTGGTGGCGATATGTTTTTCTGACTCTTAGAAAAAGAGAAAAAATTCTTTTTCCACTTATTTTCAAAAATGTTATACTATTCCTTAAAACTGAATTTAGCCCTGAGAAACATAATAGATCGGTACCCTAAAAACATAACAAAGAGAAAGGCACTCAAAGAGGCAGTTTTTCATCTTCTTGATAATACAGCATATATTTACCTCTTCATCTATGTAAAAGGCTTATCAACGCTCCTGATGAACCAAAAACTAATACCAAACTATCACAAAGACTTTAAATTACCTATCCACTCAAATGAATAATAATGGCCTATGATATCATATGGAATACAATGACAGGGCACGCCAAAAATACTTTTGCAAACACATGGCATGTTTATGTCTTCATTTGTGCCCTTTGACAAAGAGGAATGATAAAACTAAAATAAATAGACATGGCATGATCTTCCTTAGATAAGAAACTGCCTCGTTCTTTGCCAATAAGTATTCAGTGTTTCATAGCCTGAGAATTTGTCCACAGTTATGTTGAGATAAGTAAATAATCAATGGTCTCAACAATAAAAAAAATCTTTTTAACTGGTAAGGGAAGAGGTTTTTAATACCGAGAGGAATGATTTAAGGAGGCTTCCATACGCTTGAGCTTCCACCTCCCTCAGTGTCCTATCTTTAAGTGTCTCAGACCCAGTACTGGTTCTTTTTCAAGGCTGGGTTCGTTGTCCGACAGTGCTGCAACAACTCCGGATCTGTGTCTTTGGAGTCCATGTTGGACATTGGGATATTATTGGCTGGATCAGTTTTGCGAAAGGTTTCCGTGCCTGCCACCTCTCCGTTCTTCGGCTTGGATGCTGCTGTTTGGACGTTGTGTTTGCCCGTCTTGTTTTTACGGATCAGGTAGTAGGCCAAGATGGCTGCCAGCAGCAAGAGAATGAGGATTACTAAGATTGGAATAAGAATGGACCAGAAGTTGCTGCGTCGTGAAACATGTGGATTCCCATGGGAACCAGTGCCCGGAGATATCGTGGTGGGGGCATATCCATGAGGCCAGTCTGTCTTGCCATGAGGTACCCCACCCACACCAGGGAGAGCCTTATTGTCTTTCGATGGGGTTCCTGAAGGAGTCCTCAACAGAGTAGCAGGGTAGACCCCAGAGTTATTGTAGGGGCCTGTCTGGAAGGACAGAACACATTCTGCAGGAGGAACCCCATGGGCTTTGAGAAGGAAGCGGGCCTCATCCTGAGTGACGCTACCTCGTGAGCCAGAGGAGCCATTAAGGATTTCCATAGCAACACGGCCCTCATCTAGTTCCTTCTGACTGAATACGTCCACTGGTTGGCCCTCACCAGGACTTCCTGATCTCACAAAACGAGCCCCCCTTGGCTGTTGGATGACAGTAAATGTGGGGGAGGCTCTGGTCTTGTTTGCCAGGGGGGTGGCATCCAGAAGCTTCCTGTCCAGTTGGACAAGAGTACCTTGGGGTAAGAGAGGATCCTGAGCAATGTTGGCTAGAGGCTGGACTGTGATGTTGAGGACAGAGGAGACATTGGCGGCCCGACTTCGAGCTACAAATGCGACACTGTCTCGAGGTGAAGTGGACTTGACAAAGCGGACACTGACTCTGCCCTCTTTGATCTGTTTCTGGGTGAAGGCAGATGTAGGCTGTCGGTCTACCATGACAGCTGCATATTTCGGAACACTGGTGATCTTGTAAAGGATGTCCTCCTCAACTGGGCCCCCGGTGGTGGCCCTTAGCATCTCCTCAGTCACCAGGGTCTCATCATCACCTTGCTTCACCTTGATCTCAGGGGCTTTGTCGAGGAGCAGGGTGCGAGCTAGGACGCCAATGTGGAGTGTGTGTGGCTCTGTTTGGTGTTTTCCATCTGACACAATGAATTCTACAAAGCCATCAGAAAGGCTGCCATCGCTGTAGAAGCCCACCTGCCCACGATTGACCATCTCCTGTGTAAATGCAGAGATGGTGTCCATTGTAAGAAAGTCAACCAGTCGACCGTTGCTGGGAGCTTTGGTCACCCTGAACTGCACCTCATCTGGCGGACTGTCCTCATCATGTGTGTTAAGATGCTTCTGGGTCAACATGGTCATGGAGCCTTGAAGAACCTCCAGGAGCATGTCTGTGGTGACTAGTTCAGGAGGTTCAGAGCCCCGCCGTTTGAATGAGATGTTAAAGACTTCTTCAAGTACCACAGCTTCGGCAGGTGAAGCCACACCACGACCCTCAGACTTTAGACGGGCTCTGAAAGCAAAACTGTCAGATGAGGCCCTTGAGTCATCATGGAGATACTTCAGATTCCCCTGAGTTACATCTTCTTGTGTGAAGGATGGGGCATCACGTGGCAGATCCTGATCACCCAGGGTGATACGACCATGGTCAGGGAAACGCTTGATCTCAAAAACCACATCCACATTGTCTCGTTGATCCGCAGGTAGGCTAGCCAGAAGGTTAGAGGCGTCCAGAATAGAAGAATCAATGGTTTTCGTCTGGCCTTGCACCATATCCAGACCTGAGTGGAAAAAAAGATATTTTAACGTCTTCAAATTTAGTTTTACGAACTTTTTATCCAGTTTTGGCTGCCTTTTGTGGATCTTTTAAGGTTTAAATGTTTTCATGGCAAACTGTTCAAGTTAACATTGTGCTAAATTAGTGAAAGAGTGGTCTTTCATTCATGTCATGTCCTCCACACATGATAAAATATGGGATTGCTGTCTCATTTCATCATTTACCTTTGTTCTTCCAAAGTTGTGAGGAGATGTTGCTGTGAGCAGCATAGTAAGAGACGGTGATGGGCAGGATGTGACGGACATCCGGGGCTGGTTGGGATGTCAGAGTAAGCTCTATGGAGTCCCTCACCACCCAAAAAGGCTCCTCAGGTATCTGGTGCTCATAGTAGACTGCTCCTGATTCCAGCTGTGTACGAGGAAACACAAAATCAGAACATGATGTGCTGTTTAAAAATCTTGATACCACAAATTGCAAGTTTTACATACAGGAGTATGATCGTTCTATGACAAAGACATATACGTTAACTTAACTATGCCCCAGCACATGTTGTTTAGGAAAAATATTATTGAATATCAGTACTTATATCATTAATACTAAAACATTTAAGAGGACATATAAGTATTTTGGCCAAACATCTATGATACCATTAACTATCAGCTTTTATTTGTCAATATCATGTCAATATGAGACTGAATTTGACACTGTGTTTGCTCTCACTTAACAGTGACTCAAGGGACACAGATTTTACAGATGAAGATATTTAGTTTGCTGCTATATTTTATAGCTTTCTTTTCCTCTGACATTATAAGCCCTTCAGTTAAATAAGAGTCCAAATGGCTTCACTAGTGGTTTTGGCTCAACTGCACTGGGATCTGGATTCAAGAACTGGAATGTGATGGCCTGTGTTTGCTCTCTGAGGTCACTTCGCCCCAAACTCGACTCTTCTCTCTCTCTCTCTCTTTCACTATCATGCACACACACACACAAAGACACACACAAAAAGTGTATTTATGCATGCATTCGCAAACGCACACTGCTGAATAACTCACATCATGTTTTCAGCTCAATGTAGTGTTAGATTTACTGTCACACTCTAAACGGAGCAGTTTGCAGGGAAAGAATCTGTTCTCATGCTCATCCAAGCACAGATGTCAGGAAAGGAATCGAAAAAACAGTCTTGAATCAGAAAGAGATGAGAGTCAGAACACACTGCCACCATAGCAAGAAAAACACTGGGTCTGAAGTAGCTGCGTAGTGCTGCTCAGTGGTGAAGTTAAGTATACTTTAATCTTAAACCAAATGTAGGAAATGCCAAATATGCCTTCAGTAATGTTTGGATAGATGCTGTGTATATGTTTTGTTTTGGTTGTGTAACTTGAGTTAATTGTGGAAAAAATAAAAATGCTTCTTTGCTTTAAAGACAATAATTAAGAGTAAAAAAAGCACAAGGAGCTCTCTGAAATGAAGGATCACACTGATAAAAAGTTTTGTGGAAACACTGGTGTCAGCAATTAAAAACCAAAAGAATTTTATCTGACTCATGACTTGGAGGGCCTGGAATTTTATTTCCTTATTGCTGAAATCTCATTATTAGAATATTGTGTATCATTTTTTTACACTAACACACAGTGGCTTTGACAGTAAAACTGATCAGCTTATTTGCAAGAATGCTCATGCCAGTTGTGAGCCTGAACATTACCATGGCACAATGTCAATTCAATGAGGCCCCCTGCTGGCGAAGGAGAGAAATGTGATAATGCCTCATTTGCTCCTAGTTTCATGTGAATCTATTTGAATTGAGTAATTATTTAAGGGTCGATGGGATGATAATAAAAAACTCAAGCTGTACAGTTCTTTTTTTTTGCAATATAATGTTATATTTAAGAAATGGTGTTTTGCCTTACAAATGTTTCACCAATGCTGATGCATAGTTATGCATACAGTAACATAAGTAGGTCATTTTTTTTAATTAGTTGTTTGTTTGATCTACCACATCTATTAGTTAAGTAAAGTCACATTCTTTACAGCTATCAATTTTCATCCACACACACCTCATAATGGCTGTTGTAGTCTTACTCTTGTGAGCTGCTTTACTTGTGAGATTTTTTGCATGGCTTTAATACAGATCAAAGTTAATTCTGGATAAAATATAACTGATAACAGTATAGTTCTGAGATGACTTTTAAAAGTAGTCAGGCAATTTCAGAACTGCAACTTCAAGCATTTAAATGACTTCATTTCCATCTCTGGAGAGGTAGTGAGTTCTGCAGCACTAGTTTGTGTTAAAAGGAGGATTAACTGCATTTTTATGCATTAAAGCATCATCATGTGTGATATGTCTGTCTGTTTGATGGTCTATGCAGCAGACAGCGAGTGCTTTTAACAGCTTTGACTGCTTAGTAACACAAACCTGCTATTAATAGGAGCGTTAAACCTCAAAGTGAAGAGGACTTATTTGAAAAGAAGGAAATAAGAGCTGAACTTTCAGTGTCCCCTTAATGCAACTGATTATTTTAAAGACACTCCATCAAAAGATGCTTCTTCCTTTGGCTTTTCTGGCACAATGTTTGCTTCTTACTGTTAATATTGATGTTTGATTATTGTTGTATTGATGATGATAGAGAAACTTTCCTCAGAAACATACCTTCAGCATCACACTCACAGAAAAAAGTAATTACCTGTGTTTGTGTGAAGCGAGTAATTTCCTCATACTGGTTCCTGTCATTGGCCAAGATGAGTCTTCCCAAACGAGGTGGGCGGCTCAGTGAGTAACTTATCTCATTTCCATCTTCATTGGTTTCAGCCCCAAGGTTGGCACTCGTGATAGGCTGTCTTGTTCCTGTAAAACCACACACACATTGCACACACACACACGCAAACACAAACACAGTCCTCTGAGTGCTCAGATGATTCTGTGGAAAACGGCCTCTTGGAAATGCGTTTGAGCTTGTGAAATTAACCGGAGTCTGAAATTGCCTCAAACTTTTAGCTGTTACAGTAACTCACACACATTTCCGTGCAGAAGACTTCCCTTATGGTGAGAGTTTCATTCCAAAAGTTTTTATCCAAGCTTTTAAACTCATCTCCTGTGTCATGCTTAAAAGTAAAAGTTTATTTTTTCAGGGTGCTGAGGTTATTTCCTGTAGTGACACTTTCTCGCTCGTGAAATAGTTTTAACTTCGAAAAAAGTTGGGGATGTTTTTCAGCCACTACAATCAAAATAAAATTTCATTTCCAAAGTAAAGAAACAAAACAACCTCTATTTGGTTAGAATATCTCATATCAAGTGCTGAATATAAAAGGAAGGGAAAGCTTAAATCAAAACAATATGACTTTTGAAAGACATAAAAACACATTCGTCCTCTCATGAATGACAAACTGAATTTATAAGCAGTGAAGAGCAACATTTTAATTTCAAATACATGCAGAGGTCCCAAAGCCACATACTCCCTTGGTCTGGCATAAGCATTAGCTTGTAGTGGCTAATCTTAGCTTAGCTACAGTGTATTTGTCATTATTTTTTGGGTTTGCTGACTCCATGACCTTTCTGTACTTGTGCTCTTGTTTAACAACATTTCAACATGTTTCAGATGTCTTTAAAACAACTGACTTAAGAGAATTTTAGGAAATTACAGCAAATCCATCACAACCTTATGTTGTAGTTACCACTTTTGGCCACATTCGCTGCTGAACATACAAATCCTTTCGTCACATCTAGTCTAAATAAACCTTTTAAAAAGTATGTATCTAAAATGTATACATACACTATAAGAATGTCAATATTATGTTAGTTTTATATAAGATTTAAACAAACGTCCCAAATTAGCAGCATTATACCGGAAGAGGTAAACTGTGTTACTACTAATGAAATGTTATATTATCAAAGATGTTTGGTTGAAACCTGTATTTTTTGTTTCTTGTATTGTTGAAATGATTCTTTTTTATATCCTAAATATGTTTGATTGGTGCATTTCCTGATGTAAGATGTTATTTTTTTGTTATCATGGTGCCACATATACAATTGCTGTGTTTTGGAAGAAATCCACCCAAACATATAAAGAAAAATCCAAAGGCTCGTTTTTAAACAGTAATTACTTAAGTCAAGTTTAGACAAACTGCTTCGAACTTTGTTTCCAGTGCATGTCTGCCATGTGTAAATACAACGGTTAAAATAATGACCCGTTATTACGCTGCTGGGATGACTGAGCTACTGACATCTTACCTGGAAATACCATGAGCTCCTCCTGTGTTACCATGGTGATGGTGAGAGGCCTGGCTGTGACAACAAATTGGTAGAGAGGAGACGTGTGCTCGCCGTCTGTCACGGTGAAACTGAAACCACCAGACTCCTCACCTGAAGGAACAGAGCGTGGAGAGGAGAAGACTTCATGCTCAATCACTCAGTTAATTACTTTATTTTTCCATACTGTTATCATTTTAATTCACTTATTTATATCTGCTACTAATTATTTATCATAGTACTAACTATAAAAACATGATGTAATTTAAAACTTGCAATATCTTTATAGTCATTATGGAAAATATACCTTTATTTGGCAGATAAAAGGGGAAAGTAAAGATTAATTTTAAGCACTATGTTTACAGTCTTATGGTATATCAGTAGGCATTTAATAGTGTTGTTGATTAATCCCAGTGACTTACTGATAACTTTGCCTGGTGTGTGGATTTCTAGTTAAAAGCTCAGACATTTGCAAAAGGTTTGGCAGTTTAACTTTTAAAGACCTGAGGAAATTTTATGATTTATTTTGTTTTTCTTAACCTTTTCCAGCAGGCAGCATCAAGTGTAAAACATCATGTGCTTCTAAGGGTTTAAGATTTGTACATTTTAAAATCCTAAATTTAATTTTGTTTGAGAATGGATTAACTTATCCCTAACAGGAACCTTGATCAATAAACAGCCTTTTATTATCCCAGGCAAACATGACGTAGGTGATAAAACTGAAAAGCTGAGGAACTTCATTTTACATGGCTTTTTAAAGCATGTTGGTTGCATGAGTGATTCAAAAGTTATTTAACATTAAACCTGGTAACAATTTTTAGCCACAGGCTGAAAATAACAGCAGTTTAAGAAAGAGGCCGATCAAGGCCATAGATTCATTAAAAAAAACACTTAAAAATAAGACATCAAACGTCAGAAAGCCTCATTTTATGACTCAGCAGTTGAGCACTTCCTGTATTTTAAAGCTCGTGGCCTCACCCTCGTGAATGAAGATGACCTCTCCTCTGTTTATGTGAGACTGTGTGAAATTCAGGATGCCCTCCTCGGGTGCCTCTTTCAGCGCCACCATCCCACTGGTTGGCATCTCGACGTTGTAAACCAGCTCCTCAGCAGGAGTATCAGCATCATCAGTGTTCAGCATGCTGGAGGTAATATCAGCTTCCTCTCCAGCAAGAACCTGTGAAATATTAAAGACAGTGGGAGAGAGAGAGTCAGAGAAAAAGAGATGAAAAAGAAACCGCTGATCACTCAGTCTGAGTTATGTTCGGAGGAATGTAATTCAAGCTCGGGGTCAGTAGTTTATCTGGAAATTATTAGAGACTGTGTAGTGTGCAAAAGTCAACGGGAGCTTGTCAAAGTATCAAGGTTATTTCTTAAGTAGATAGAAACAAACAAGAAATAAACAAACCCGACACACATCCCACATACAACCACCTCTAACATAACAATTTAAAAGGTTAATTATTTCTCTGTGGCATTCTTGATGCTCCTGTTATCAGAAGATGGAGCACAGCAGCGCAGACTGAACGCCTCTCTCTAGGTTGAGGGGCTTTAATCGACTCCTAATGGTTGGCTGGCTGAAAGGGGGCATTAATTGAAAGAAATGGGCCAGATCCCCAGCAAGGCATTCTTAAATAGCAGGAATCAGTTGGGAGAGTGAGCCGAGGGTGCCCTGCAGGAAGAGGTACATATCGATCTCGAAAACCATTCGCCCTCTGTTACCTCCCTCATTCCCTCTTTCTTCAGAGTTGAGATGAAGAGCGAGAGGCTTTGGGCTGTAGGAGGAGGAGAGAAGAATCCTCGGTTGTGGATATTAAAGCCTCAGGTGCCAATCACTGAGAGCGAGTTATATTTAGTAGTTAATTCATGCTATATGACATGTACATGCACATGTATAACATGTATGTCAACAGGTATTCTCTATTGAGGAAGTGCTGTAATTATTTTTTTTGTAAAACCAGTTTCTCTCGACATGCCTCAGGCTATATTACTTACTATTTCCCTGAGTATACTATTATATCTTTCAATGCTATCAGACAGTTGGCATGAACTTGTGGCTTTTGACTGTAGGTTGCATGTGTAAGTAGTAAGAGATGTAGACAAAAACGGAGAGAAAAATGTCTCCCAGTTAAAAGTAAAAACTTAAAACTAAACCTGTCTGATAGTTGTATCAGACATGATACCTTCCATTAAGAATAAAAAAAACCCTGTAATATTAGGGATTTCTCTACAAATTAGTGCTGGTGAAAGAATTAAGCTGTCTTTTAAAAAAAACAAAACAACCCTGATGATTAAATTTCAGTTATACTGCTATTACCATAGCTGGGCTGTAAAAGTTTTTATATGATTACAAATTGTTTGTGGAATTTTGTGCTCTGTTTTCATGGGAATTTGAAAATGCATCAGTGAATAGCAAAAGAGAGCCAGGCATGCTACATTAACAACAGCTGTTTACTGCAGTGATATGGCTGTAATGCTTTAGGGTGGAGTTTCCTCTTAATGCACTGCAATTTCAGCCTAAATAGCCCACTTAATTTGTTTAAGTTCATGCCACGGGCTATGTAATCCAAATATCAATGAACACATTTATAATTTAGGAGCTTATTCACTCCGATATGAAACATTAATAAAAACAAGTTCTTAGAGTCTAAATGCTACTGGGTCTGTTTAGCAGCATGCTAGCAAACTCACATTGAAGATGCTAACATGCTGACATTTAGCAAGTTTTTAGCAGGTATAATGTCTTCAATATTGACCAGTTTGAGGTCTTAATATGCTAACATTTGCTAATGAGCACTGAAAATTGTTGAAGATATAAGGGATTTCCTTAGTTTTGTGGATATTTAGCTACAAAAGAAAACACAAATTTGAAAAAAAATGACAACACTTAACACAAAAATAACAAATTTACATTTAGACCTACAGAAAATTGTTAGAATTAATATTTAGAGACACATGAATGTTTGCCAAATTTCATCTAATTAAGTCATGTTGAATCTGGAGGAAAAATTTGGAGATATTTTACAAGTGGTTAAATGGATGACCGACTATCATCTGAGAGCTAAGCTGCTAATGTGGCTAAAGAACGTCCCCCATTTGTTCCTTTCTTAAACTTTCAAGGCAAATTAAGATCTCTGTATTCTTCATGTTGTGAAACGGAACATGAAGACAAAACAAACCAAATGAAATTGCTGTCTCTTTCTATCCTCCGTGCTGTTTCTCCCGTTTCAGACACATCTAGCCTGGTTCCATATAACAAATGTGTTGTGAAGTCTATAATTTGCCTTACAGTCCACTACTCATAACATCTCATTCAGCTTGACACTCCATCAAAGCTCCATCACCACGACACACGGCATCAGTAGTTCAAAGCCGCAATCCTTCATTAAACTCTGTTTGCGTCTTTGTTCCTCCCAAATGATTGCTTTCTAGTGACGACTTCAAAGAAAAACAGGCTTTGAGTTAAAGTGGAATAAACAGTTGTGTCCATGTTCATGCTACAGTTTCTGCTGCTATACATTAAAGGGCTCATTAAGAGTCGGCTCTCAAAGTTGGTGTCTGTACCTACGTTAAGGTGATGACTAAAAAAAGTTTTAACTTTAACCATTTAGTGAATACTGAGAAACTCTGAATTTCAAAATGTGCAAACCAGTGCTTCCTCTGGTTGGATGTGATGGTTTTGCTTTACAGAAAAATTAGGATAAGGATCATTTAAAGTGACTATTGTCAATAATTTTAACAAGTTAAGTGTTTTTGATGTCTAAATTATAAAAATCTCACTCAATCAGCACTTGAATGACAACATTCAAATGTGTTTTTAAGCCCTGCCCACATTGGATACAGTCATTTCCTGGCCAGCCTTGGATGCCAGGATGTGGAGCTCAGAGGTGCTGATATTTGGAAGTAAGCAGGTGGCTAAATTTGGGATAATCCCAGGACCATGAGCTCAGAGGGCAGTGAGGCCTGTGAAACATTTGTGAAACATGGCGTGATACCAGAAGTCGGCAGCTCGCTCTGTGTGCTCCATCAGGGCTGCTGCACATGAGATACCTGCAGTCCTGTCCGAAGGATCAAAAAAAAAGCCTCACGTGTGTCAGATATTTCAGTGACAGAATGGGGGTAATCCGCCTGAGTGAGCTCGGTCGGTGGCGTGTCACCTTTAAAGGAAGACGTCACATCATCCTACTGGAAATGATGGGTCTGTCTCACTTTAAATTACAGACAGAGAGTGAGGATATTATGGATAGAACTGACAACTGCATAATAAGAGCCCGCATCAACAAACAGAATTACATTTCATCCACTTTGCTGCTGCAACCTGCAGAGAACTTGTGATATCAGGCTTTTAAGAATCCCTGCGTCCTCTGGGCGTTTTTACATCTCATGCCTACAGAAAGCAGAGCTGGATGGTTTGTCCTGAAGTACACCCCCTGGTGGGGCAGTGGAAACTGAACCTAAAAAAATTCAAAGTCAGATCTGGACTATGTTAGGTAAGGGGAAAGTGGATTTGCTCACTTTAAGGCAAAACACCCACTATTCCCCGTGCACCAGAGATGAGACAGATGCTCTGTGCTTACACCAACCCTCAGTTTCTTCCCACCCCTCATCGAGACGGACATGAGAGGCTGATAGTCCTCCTGGTAGCTCTGGACATGATATGCAGAGATGACTTAGCTGGTAATAGTGCCACCCACTTGGCCAATTTCTCAGCCTTAAAGAGCCTTGTTGCAGGCAAAAACTATTGTTGCACTGCCTCACCTTTATTCTTCCACCATACACAGAAGAAATGCTCTGGGAAGTGAGAAAAAAGATGAGCAGGTACACATTTAAATGAATCTGTAGCTGTTCGACAAGCAAAATAATCTGTATCTGTACTTGGATTGGGAGGGGCTCACAAGAAATGGAGGGCCTACAGCCTTAAACAGATATGAATTTAATTAAGCCTTAGATCAAAGTTTGTCAGTCATAAGTTCCTGTTTGTAAGTAAGTAAAATTAAGGCTGATTTATACAGGGAGACACATCCCATGTTGGCCCCTCCAACATGTATTCAGCTTCACGACTGTGTTCTTGTCGAAAACTCTCAACTGAGTAAAGATATTCTGCTGAGGTAGGAGCGAGCTGGGTAACACAACCCAGTACAGAAGCAGAGAAAAGTTGTGAGCTGCTCCTGAAAAACTAACTTCTCTTCCGTCTGGAAAGCATTTTTTTTCCTCCTGTCTTCTCCAGTTAAAAAGTTTCAAGCTGGATTCATCTTTAACCATATGCTGCATCCCTAAATGGTGTGTTCAGGAGTGTGCTTTGTATCACGTGAAACAAGTAAAAGCTAAAAACAGTGATATGACGTGTTCCTGACATAACAATTTGTTCTAGATCTATATGGAACTGCATAAAAAGCAGCAGTCCAGTGTTAATCTAAGGGACCGGACTCACTGTATATGTACAAGAAAACATCCATTTGGTCAGAAATGTAAAAACAAAACATAAATTATAATGCATAATTGCAGTAAAAAGTTTGTTTTTGTCATTTGTTTCTTGTGTTTTCTGTAACTTTTCTAGTCATTTTAATTAACTAGGCATTTTTAACCTTAACCTTCACCAGTGATTTTAACTAAGCAGCTGAGGTGATGCTTTATCTTTGACACAAATAACCATAATGGCTTGTGATGTTCATGATATGGTTAGTAATAATAATAATAATAATAATAATAATAATAATAATAATAACCATGTAATAAACACTGACTACCTTCTGTGCAAAGTGCAGCATCGTTAATCAGAATATTTAAACATAAATCAGAAGTATCACAGTGAAACAGAGAAAAATGTGTCAATATTTGAAAAGAGGTCAAATCACTCTGTTGAAAATGTCATCAGGACTAGTTTTGATAGAATTTTTTTTCAGTGCAACTCCCTCACCCTGACACTAGATGGCCACATCAGCACACTCAACACCCCCCACAGTAAAGCACTAGGAAATCTAGGGCAGGTAATCTGAAAATGGCCTTGCAAATGACTGGTTTATATAACAATCAATGCATTTAGCACCTAAGAGGAGGGCCTGCAAATTTAATTTGAGCAGACACAATGGCAGATATTTCATTTGGAGGCAGTAATGACTGAGCTGCCACGGGCAAATGACTGAGTTTGCTAATGACTCGACAGGATACCACTGTCTCTTAAATGTTTGAGACTCTGAGGGGCGCCAGATGTCTGAAGTTAGATCCCAAACTGTCTGACCCCTAAAACACTGCCGGCTGTTTCTAAGTACAGGGGACGCCACAGTGTGCCTCTAACTCTATATTGAAAAAATGGGGAAGCAAAGGTGCATAAACAATTGGAAAACAACGTAAAAAAATAAAGGATTATGGTCAGTGCTTAAGCTGTCGTCTGTGTCCATAAAGAAAAGAAGACACAGAGACGATGGTATTTCTCTCTAAGACGCAGATTAACCAGCAAAAATGTCTCCATCTGTGTGCTTTTGATGATGGATAAAACAAAAAATACTGTATTTCATCTATCGCTTACAGGTTGTGTGTACAAACAGCAAGGGGGGGATAAAGCTTGCAATCAAAAGCAAAATATGAAGTCCTGCAAAAATGTGCTGCAAAAAACACTCAGATAGATAGATAGATAGATAGATAGATAGATAGATAGATAGATAGATAGATAGATAGATAGATAGATAGATAGATAGAAAGTAAGAAGCTAGACTGTCAAAAAGTCAGACAAACCCTGAGGGACAGAAATTCACAGATAGAACAAAGTGGAGTTGAACCAGACAGACAGAGACAGAGTGTAAACCCTAATCAGCACCAGCTGTATCCTATGGACTGAGCCAAATGGAATCAATGGAGAGCTTGAACAGAGCCTGATCACGGCCATGTTAGTCATCATATCTGATCATCTGCTGCAGAGTTCACTCTACACTCCCTCACATACATACACACACACGCACACGCACACACACACACACTTCCTGCTTTAAATCATTCCAAGTGCCGCTGGGTCAGCCCTGGCTCTGTGTGGGGAGACATCCACATATTATTATGTTACACTCTGCAGCCGCAGTGGAGGAGTCGCAGGGATTGGATGCCGCCCTCACTCTGCCAGAAAGCCGCGGTCTCGTCGACCATCTTGGTTTTCCAAAAATACGGGTTGCCAGGGAGACGCGGAGCCACAGGCAGAGCAGGGAGGGCTGAATGACACAGTTGGTTTTTCAGTTCTGTGAGCTGATTATTGCTGGCTTTTTCCAACTGCCTGCCTCTTACATTATAATCTACTTCATTGATGCTTCAAAACTTTTCTTTCACCGCCGATGTAAATCACTCTGAGAGCGTGTTGTAAACACACTTTGAAGCTGCAGCGGAGGCAACAAACATAAAACATTCTGCTAAGAAAAGACTTTTCTTTTTACATCAAGAAACAATTACGATGATCAAATTATTTAGTCGCAGATTATAATTAATGTAGAAAAATATAAGTGAGATGTATCTTCACAGCAGGAAACAGTAACAGTGTAATGCTCCTCTGGTTTTTCTGGTTTACGCCTCAACTCTCAGGGATTTTTCTGTTCCTGATGAAGAGACAGCTCACTCATTGCTTAAGTAAACAGTAACTACTAGTTAGCTCTGTTAGCTGCGCAGTTAGCTGACACTGGTGATGCTTGGAGCGCTCGGAAGCGTAGGTGTTTAAATTGTTATTACAGAAGCTTCGGATAGCTGGGAGGAGAAGGCTTTAATATGCAGGTTGGTGAAGAATAAGGACCAGTGCTGTTAAAATGTTGGTGCAGTTTCTGGCTGTTTGCTAACAAGTTGTTCACTTTCTTTCTTTTGATTATAAGAAAGATTAGCCACTTACAACAGAGTTTTAGCTAGTAGCATTTTAAAGCAAGCCTATCATCTCTTGCTCAGGTTATGTTAGCTTGAAATGCTGTTGTTCTAAGTTATGTGCATCACTTGTGTAAACTTCGACTGCAAGACAGCAAAAATGCTTTAGCATGCATGATTACTTCAAGACATAAGGTTTTTAGGACATAAAATTGTTATGATGCCGTTAAGTTTTGTATGGAGTTTGCACGTAAGCAACATTTGACGGTATTTTTACAGAAACCTGGGATTTGTGTTTACGACGGTGGTTAGAAACTTTGGGGTCACCGAGTTTCACAAAAAAACAAGTTTTACATAATGTTACTTTAACCGAGCCTGTCACAGTGGAGCTCACTGATTTATAACATGATCCTGCTGTTCATTTATAAACATTCTATAAAAAATATTACTGAGACTGAACTGTGGTTTTTCTCGATAAATATTTGGTTTGGAGACAGTTTCAGAGCATTACTCTTTTTTTCCCCTGACACAAACTAACAACACCAACTCAAAAAAGCTCATCAGGATTACTTCAGTAAAGCTAACCTGTTCATCACAGGTGACACAGAATCCTAAACACTATGTGAATAATTAAAAGGCTGAGTTATAATCAACAAATGTGCTGGTTAAGTAGGGATGGGTGGCAATAAAATCCCATTAATTTTAATGTTTTAATATTATTGCACCGTGATAAGTAATAATCTCAGGCTAGAGTTAATGAGAGACTGAAATAGTTTCTAACTTACACATATTTCACATTATAAAATATAAAGAGTTCATAATTTAATTTAGGATTTGTGTCACTGAGATACAGTTATAGGAACATAGATAACACTACTGTTACCTTTTCATGATTCTAGTGTAAATCCCATTTGCAAATCAAAGACTGCATTAAGATGTACACATATACCATGGCTTAAATTCTGCTTGTTCTTAACTGAATACAGTAGTGAATCACTGCCCTTTTGTACTGATGTGGCTTAGCCTTCATGATTCATTTGCCAAATTTCGGAGCTGCTGAGAATATGCTAATTCACTCTCTTTTCACGGCTCTTTACAAAAACAAATATGCTGTAGAGGCCACTGGTGTACTCGTACAGCATGCCTCATCGCCAGCGAGGTCAGCATCCTTCTGTCTTAGCAAAAAATTCTCTGCATTTATTGTACATGTGGCACAAAGTGAATTTAGTTCTCAGTTCATACAGGATTCATGAACATGGACTTTAGCTGCAGCTGGAAATATCCAGTATGGATGTGAGAGAAGATAAGCAACAACTGCAGGGTTCATTCACAGTTCAGGGTCTGTTAATTCAATTATCCATTATAACTATTACTCTGAAATGACTTTAACCTCTGACGGAAGATTTTCCTCACACATGCACACAAGACCTTTTGAGTGTTTGCATCTCTTGGGACCTTAAATTATCTGGTGGACTCTTTTAAATTCATATACTCTTTTGTCAGAAAAATTGAGGTAATTTATAAAATTACCCCTTTTTTAACATGTCAGTCTAATCAACCACTGTAAAGCCACTTTTTTCAGATTTTTTGTTGCTGTGGGCATCAGATTATTCATGCAAAGTCTGGAACAAATAGGAATGCCCACAGTCTGTCAGTTACATGCACAAGTTCGACTAGTTTTTCCATATTGCAATGAAAAAAAGAAAACAAAGCTGTCCTTAAAATTAACATGAAGTAATCTGAGCACTGGATCTGACACAGAGCTGTAGGAAGGAAGTTATTTTCTCCATAGGTTTCCTTTTTTAAATAAAATAGTTAATGTCTTTTGTATGACGTTGCATTAAAAAGTTGTTTCATATAAAGTAAAGGTTGTGGCCAGTTTGAATTTGCATCAGATGAAATAAAACAAAGGGAAAAAGAGTATTCAACAGCCTGAAAGTTCACATTTTATAGATATCAAGGAGTTTTTTTTTTCCTACAGCAATATTTCCACCCATTTCTTGGTAGAGTGTGTTAGAGGAAGCTAAAAGTAACAGCAAATGCGTGTTCAAAGAGCAAAACATTACCTCCATTCCTGTGTTACGTGTCAGTTTTGGCGGCTCGTCGTTGACTGGTATGACAGTCACCGAAATGGTGACAGAGAGGCTTCGGCGGTGAAGCTCATAAGCCTCTGCAGAGACTGTGAAACTGTCCTCTCTGCTCTCGGTGCTGTCATGCATGTAGTAGATGTGTCCAAGTTTTATCTGGAGAAGAAGATATAAAATGATCCAGATGTCACTCAATTCTAAAATCACATCTGAACTGTAGAAAACATCTAAAATTGGCTGAGGCTGAGTGAGCCAAAGGAGGCGAAAAACATTTTTACAGTGTGATGACACACATGACCAAAGATCACTGCTTTCGAGAAACCATGAGGCCGTTATAAACTGATCAACCTGGAGAAACTGATTGGATCTGGGACAAATGGATTAATACATGATTTTCTTATAAAGCAGTTCTACCACTGAATATGTTTACTCCTACTAGTCTGATTACTAACTGTTAAACCTATAAAAACAGTAAAATAATGTCTCCTGTCTCTCTTGGTCATCTGCTTATCTCATCTTTGGCTTAAAGAATAGAAATTTATAATAAAAGCTTTTGTTACAAGTGGGTTTTTGAAACATGTGGGTGTTGAGCAGACAGGGAGTATCTGATAAAAAGATGCTGTTGGTTGCATCATGGGAAAAATTGGGATCCAGGGTTTGACCATGACTCATCCTTCGGACTAGAAGTCTGCGTGTCTTAACCTCTGCTGTTTCATCTGTTTCTTGTGAGTCCACCGACATTATGGAAAGCACCAGATCTCTCTAGAGTCCATATTTATATCCTTTTCTAATCCCTGTCATCTCCAATCACAGTCATAAAGGCTCATTCAAGTTGATTCACTCACATTTTCAAAATTACCACCCACTTTACACAAATAGGTGGATCAACAGAATACCCATGTATGCTGCCAAAGCAATTTTATAACGTACTGTACATCTATTTTAAGGTGGATTTGTTTGATTTTGTTGTTGAAACCGTAGTTTGACATTCTGGAAAAAAAACTGCAATTTCTCCTTCTTGCTTAGAGTTTGATAAAAGTTTAGCCCGAACAGGTAGCCTAGCTTAGCATAAATGCTTTTTTTTTTTGTTGCTCTCATGTTTTAATATTACAGAATGTGGGATTGAGCCATAAAGGTGCTGGTAGATTTAGGTTAGCTGTCTCAACCTGCTTTCAGTCTTTGTGCTAAGTTAAACTGACTGCCTCATATTTAACACAGCGGAGATGGTTATATTTATCTTCTCATCTCTCATTTTTCACGTATTTTCAATATGCTCAAACTTTTCCTTTGATGGCTCAGGGTCTATTTTAACCTGCAGAGACCTCTCTTAATGCTCTGCACAATATACACTATATGTCTGTTGTTGTCCTTAGCAGATAATATATGTTTGCAAAGTTTCGAGATAAAGGCTATAATCAGGTTTTAAAGCCTGGGAGCAGCAAAGGAACAAGGAGAATATCCCTTGTGGGATGAAACCTTGAGGGAAACCAGATGCACAAAAGGAATCAGTCATCCAGTGTCAAGTGAACTAGATAGAAAACAGCACCTGCGGCCGGGCCAAGGAGGCTCTGTTGACTTTCTGCATACAGAAGAGGAGCGTCAGCACCTCACTTCTGTGTCCCTGTTTCTCCACCTTGTAGTCTACCTGGGATCCAATTAGCTGCCTATCAAACATTTCCTCCCATACTTTTCTGTATTTAAAGAGGGGGTTCTTCTCTGCAAGGAAGACGTTTGGAACTTAGTCTAGACAAAAGCCACTTAGCTGCTGTGATGATAGGACCTGCCTCAGAGAGCAGGAAGTGCCAAATGGATCCCATATGACTGGCATCTCTCTGGAAAAACAACCTCCTTCATCATCACTGATCGGGGAAAGTCTGCAAGACAATCAGTCTGCTCGCTGGGACAATAAACAGTGGGTGGTGGCTGGACATGTGGCCCTCAGATTTTCTCTGAGAAATGTGGGTGTCAATATTTGATGCTGGCTGCATTAATATTATTATTTTATTCTCAGTTTTGACTGATGTAAAATCTCAGGGTATGCATCATCTGTTTTTTGCGTGTGTGTTTTTTTTTTAATCAAAAACATTTTGTACCAGGTTAAAAATTAAGATGCCTGCTCGGACTTTAATAGGTTTCCACAGATGGACAACCTAATTGAGACCTGATGGAGAGCTGAACCTGATTAGAGAAAAGATGTATACGAGCGAAGTGTTCCTTTGCTTCCTCATGTTGGACTCAACATAACATACGATCCTGAGGGTAAACATGACTTTACTGTTCAAAGCCGGACTAAATCAGAGTCAGTGCTTTGGTTGTAAAATACCATCCACCCTCCCTCAGATGGTGATGTGATACATGTGGGCCACACGGCACACAGAGTCACATGTTGTCCCTCTGCATGAGAAACTTAAGTCTTTCTCACTGTGCACCTCCAGGTTACTGTACACCGGCATTTCCTCTGTGAACCTCCACCGCTAACTGATCACTGTATCATTATACAGCAGTAAGTCCTGCTTACAGGGGCTGAGGAAACCTGCCCAGTAGAGTTTGAAGGATAAATGAACTTAGAGGAAAAAAAAAACACTGCTATACAGAAAAGTACAAACACAACTGACTTTCATTTTGAAACAATTACGGTCTGGTTTAAATGATGCGCAGAGTGAGGTTTGGACATTTATTCTTAAATGTGGTACTCATTTAAGAGAACTGAATATGTTTTATCCTCTGAGAATAGTACAGTAAAAAGAAAACAGAAAAAAAAAGAGAGTACACACAGCGCACACATGAAATAGTCTCCGAGAGGCAGTACGAAGAAAAGCTTTTGTTCTCTTTGACGGTTTAATAGTGGCAGATGATAATATCCGTGTTAATGTTCGTCTACACGCTACCAAAGTTAACAATGGGATCTTTAAGAGACGGTACGAGTGAGTCTGGTGGTAGCAAAGCGCGGGAGTTTTGTGTGCACTCACACATTATTATTGGAACATACCAGGCTGGTTTATTTTGGCTTCAGGCTGTCCAAAGGCATCGTCAGTTTTTCCACAATGGTTCAGCAAAACTGAGAGGGGTGGAAGCAGACCGGGGCTAGATGTAGTAGCTATAAGATATGTGTCTAACTTGCTCCGTTCAACTATGTCAGAATGCATGAGGTTTTTCCACCACTAACTACTCATGCATTTTTAATATTTTCCTAAAGCTGGGGCCTCTGAGCCACATGGAGGCAGACCAGATAGCTGTGCCACAGCAGCTCCTAGATCCACTCCCCCCCTCCCCTCTCTATCTGGTCCAGGACAACAAATCCAAAACAGCTCTGAATAGTAACTGGGGAAAGTTCCATAGTAACACTTTCCTGTTGTAATCCTCTTGAACAACCATCATGATCTGTAGTCTTGTACTCCCTGGAGTTATTAAAACTGGATAGAATATGGATTGCTGGGGTTGTGGTTCTTCTAGGAAGTTTCTGGTCCCAGACTGAATAAAATATGGGCAATCAAAAGTACACTGGGTTCGGTATTGACACTCTTCAGTGAAGAAATAATAAACTCCACCTAAAATGTTATTAGATGATGGATTTAATATTTCTCTTTTATTCCGAATGGGAATCCAACTGCAAGAAACTAATTCTCAAGGATAATCTTATTTCTCCTTGTACTTCTGCTGGTCTCTGTTGATGTTGGTACATCACACAAAGCAGGCATGCATGCAAATTGAATTGAGGAGTATAAACTTGTATATCCATGTATCTTTTTTTTTTAAAGTAATACATAAAAAGAGCATCATTTGGCAGAGGCAATCTGACCTTTCTCATTATCCAGCAGCCAGTCAAACCAGTTTCAGTAGCATAGTCCTATGCTGTGTTTTGGTGAGAATTCAAACTTTGTTTTATTGTCGATTAAAAAGTCTTTGTGAAGAAATCCTACAAACTTTAAATCTTTAAATAATGATTAAACAGTGATATCTGAGAGAAAAACACAGTATTATTTGAATTAGGAGGCAAGATGATGTGATTGTTGAGAGACTGGGTGATTTTTTTTTGCTGGAATATGTCATTGAATTGTAAAATTTCTATATTCCTTTCATCATAAAACTTACCTCTTCCCATGAAAAGTAAGTAAGTGTGTCTCCATCCACTAAGCGGAGGTCCCCGTGCTGTGGCTGCTCTTCCACAACAAAGTCAATGTTTGCTGAGCTGTAGAATGGATGTGTGATGTTAATGATGTCTGCATTAATTGCCCTGCTGAGGCCTTCCTTCACTGTGAAGTTGAAGGTATGGATGGGGATGATCCGGGGCACGATGTTCACAGATATCTGCAGGTTCTCCACTGTTGTAAAACCATTACTGACATCCACCTTGAAGGCGTCATTGCCCTAAAAAACAAACAAGTTGTTAATACACCAGAGATAAACCTTGTACCTTTAACACATGAGAGGCTGAGGTTTTATTTTTTCTGATTTTACTTTCAGTGTGAGTGCGAATGCAAACAAACTGCCTGATATGATTTAGTACAACAGATGGAATTAAATGACAATAAACCTGGATGGATGCGGACACGTAGAGAATGCGCCCCTGATCGATGTCCTCTTGAGTGAAGGAGTGAATGTAGTCGAGGACAGGCGAGGCTGTGCTGTCTGAGCTGTTTGTCAACTTGACCACATGACCGAGACGAGGAGGCGCTTTAATGGTAAACACCATTTCTGTAGGCAGGATATCAGCTTGATCCACCTAAAAAGCCAAAAGTACATGGTCACTTGTTTGTTTAATGATAAACTTGCAGGAGTACATATATGGTTGAATTAACAAGAATTCTATTCATAATTGCATACATATAAAGCACCTTTCTGTACATTTCATTTCATTCATCACATTTTTAATTTATTTCAAGGGAAAAGCTGTGCACTGCTTTAAAATGTACAGAGAAATCCTTTTTAATCTAAATGTGTTTTGCGTGTGTAGGGAAATGACTAAGCCCTCTGACTAATTAACTATACCACAAAATGCAGCATGAATACTCAACGCTTGACTTTTTTGATGTGGAAGAGATAGACGTGAGGTCCTCCAGTGCAACACATCATGGAAATAGAGGCACTACTCACAGTCAACAAAAATAGCAGACAGTTGTGAAGTTACTCCAGTAACCTTCAGTTAAACAGATCAAATAAAACTTAAAAACAAGACATTTGCCATTCGAAATTGGCAGTAAAAAAGTTGGAGTCATATCCAGCATCTGGAATTGGATGCCTGTTAACATATCCTTTCAGTACAAGGGCATTGTTGTAATTTGATTTCAGTACACTACATTATTTTGTTGTACTAACAGGACACAGGGCAGAGTCAACTTTAGTGCAGTTTAAATCTAATGCTTGGATGAGAGAGACATATTTCATCTAATTGTGGCAATGTGACTGCATGGTTAACAGAGGCTTAAAAAGAGACATTTTTGATATCTCGCAAGTCATGCTGCAGATTTACACACCGGCAGATTTATGGTCATCCCACTTTGAGAAGATTTATTAAACTCTGAAGCCTTGGAATGTTTAGCAGTCATGCTTGCATTTGATAATATTTCTGAAGATCATACTTCTTTCCATTTCATGGTAAGGAAACACATTAAAAAAGCTCCCAGAAGCTGAGTCAATATTTTACCTCTGTCAAGGTTTTTTTTTTCAATGCATATTTCAGTCACATGTCTACCGGCTGTCTAGGTTATTCTCCATTCTGCTGATTTAAAAATGTGTGTATTATGGTAAAATTAAGGTTTAAATGAAAGAACATTTACTTTCAGAGGATCCATTATCATCATTCTACAAATCAAGACATGTATGATGAGAATGTCTTGAATGGGCCAACAATTTATACTCATTAATTGACTTCCAAGATGAAGTGCAGGCAGGCTCATCTTAAAAATTACAGTGGGCTTTAGGAGGGTCCTCAGGGGATACTTAGTGCTCTGTTTTCCACACTTAATAGACTGTAATTTAGTACATAAACTCGATTAAAAGCAGCAACTTTACAGTCATTTTTAGCCCTGCTTTCATGTGGTTATCATGTAGCTTAGAGACAGGGTTACAAATCAGGGCTTTATGCTTGAGTGAGTCATGTAAAAGATCCATTTCACAAGAAAAGTACATTTGAAAAGAAAGGGCAATATTCTGTCAAATAGTTATTGCCAAATTGTACAAATACTAAATATTACCTTGTTAACTAAAACAGAATGTGTGCTTAATAGATGAAATGTCAGCAAGCAAATTAATATAAAGAGCTGAATTATTGAATGTACTGTAGCTTGAGATCACATTAAAAATCAATCAGTTTTGCTCAAGATACTGCAGATGGAAAGTCAGTAGACATTACCTTGAGATGATCCTGGTTGATTACGGTGTGCTCTCCCTCATAAGAAATGATGACCTCGTTGGTTATCACCTCAGGCTCGGAGAGGTAGCCTTGCTTGAATATTTTAATCCTGAATGTGCCCTCTTCAGAATGTCCTCTTGCTTGAACGGTGAAGCCAAAGGAGTCCTTTGACCTCAGACTCTCATAATTGTGCTCGTAAGACACAACACCCTTTTTCAAGTCCTCTTGGGTGAAAACCGAAGACTCAATCCCACTCACAATAATCCTGCCATCACTGGGGGGCGATGTTACCTGGAACTTGATCTCACTGTCATCTCTGATGTCCATGTTGGAGTCAGCACTCAACAGGGTGGTGTCAAGGGTCTTGGTGTTTCCATGGTCGATGACAATGATTGTGTTGTTTACTATGCGCAGGTAGGGCTCACCTGCTTGGATCTCAAGCAGTGTGGTGGTCTTGTGGAAGCCATCAGACACCTGCAGTGAGAAGCGTTCCCGGTCTGCTCCATGGTGAATAAAGAGGACGTTCTTATCTCGTAGGTCAGCTTGTGTGAAACGGAAAAGGGGCTGTGATGGATTAAGTGTTGAGACAATATTGCCTGAGAGGATTCCCTCACGAGCGTAGACAATTTGGGTATCATTGAAACCTGAGTCATCATCCTTAAACTGGATGACATCAGTTGTTAGCAGACGCTGGCCATAGCGGGCTACATTGAAGACTTTATCCACAACCCTCATCGGAGCATGCTCGTTCTTGGATTGGATGGAAATTTTGAAAACACCATTCACTGCTTCCTGGTTGCCTGAACTTTCTGTTGCCTGATCAAATGTGGAAAAATGGAATTCATCACTGCTTGTCTTCGAACCATCATGCTTATAAATAAGCCTGTCAAGCTGGAGGTCTTCATTGCTGAATACTCTTATCGCCCCCTCAAATCTAGGCTGCCCGGCAGGGGAGTCTCTTATCAATCGACCATGCTTTGGTGGTTGTATGACCTGGTAGACAAAATCTGAGGAACCTGAAGACTGCATCCAAAGATGGTCTTTGTTAAGAACACGTTCACCACCCTGTAGGACAACCATCATCTCATTGGTCAAAACAGGAGCGTCCGCATTGGCGAGGATATTAATAGGGAAGGTGTATAGAGGGGAGTACTGATCATCGGCAAGGACTCTGAACTGGAACTGGTCTGTGCTTTCTGCAGCTCTTTGCACACGCACCACGTAGCTAACAGCGCTGTCTAAAATGTCCCTCTGTGTGAAGATGTCACCCTCAGTCAACTGTCTGTCTAACAACTGGAGACTGCCAAGTGTTGGAGGCTTGACAAGGATGTATTTTACAGTTTGTGGGTCCGGGTTTTTGCCCTTTACTTCAGCTTGAAGCTCTGTCAGTCCAATTGTTTGCTCATCACCGGCCTCAATTTCCAGTGCAACCATGTTAGAAACTTTGACTTGTGCAGGGATGATCTTGACCAAGAAGGTGTTGTTCCAGAGAGAGAACTGGCCCAAATGGACATCAAACTGAATCCGCTCAATCACAATGTCCTCTTGGTCACTAGAGTCTGTGCTTACATATCTAAGATGCCCTTGATCCAGATCAGATTGATGGAAAGTTGTGACCTGCTTATACATTCTATCACTTGTCATTATTTGAAGTTCTCCAAATAACAGAGGCTGTGTGATGTTGTACATAATAACCCCGTTACGAGGATGAGCGAGAACAGCCAGATTTTGAACTTCTATGGATGCGTTGCTTCCTTGAGACAAGAGGAGGCCAGTGTTGGTGACAATAGTCATATGTGGCTGTGTGACAGACAACTGGAAAGTGGTTGAGTGACTTACTGATTGTCCATCAGACACCTCTAAGGTTATTTCCGCAGCACTACCCCCTCTGTGTACAAAATAGATATTGCCATCTTTCAACTCTCTGCAAGTGAACTCTGAGATGGGTCTTCCTGGCTGCTGACCATTTTCTAAGTAACCAACTTCGATGGAAGGCTCTGAAGTTACAGTTACAACTAATTCATCACAGCGTGTGTCAGAATCCATGATCTTAATTAGACTGGGATTCAAACGAGTCCTGCCGTTTTCCGTAATGGTGATTTCTCCCCCACCAAGTTGGGGTATGTCATTAACGGGAAGAATTTCAACTGGGATGATATACTCTTGAGGAGTCTTTAAACATTCTGGAAGGTTGCTATCACTGTTAACAACCACCTGGAGCTGAATTTGATCTTCATGCCTCTCATTTCCATCATGCATGTACTTAATTTTCTTATTTACAACATCTAGGAGTGTAAACTTTTTTGTGCGTCTTGTGTTGGTGTCCATATCAAGCATGCCATACCAGGGTGCATTCTGGAGAGTGAAGATTATCTCAGACTCGCGCATCCCTGCAGCATGTAGGTCAAATGTAGGGTTAAGGTTGCTGATTTCGACAAAAACCTCTCCACCTTCTGGCACAAGCAATGGGGTGACATCAAGAAGTTTTCTTACATTTCTGAATATCTCTGGTGTGTCATCTGTTGGATAGCAATGCTGTTCGTTGTAGTCCATGTTAACATATCGGACGCGAACAGTTGGAGAAGCTGTGGTTGATTCTATATCATAGTAACTCGAGTAATCATAGTCCTCTCCTTCACATTTAACATGAACATCTTTGGTCACTAAAGCATCCTGCAGACTCCTGTCCTTCTGATTAACTTTGATTTCTCCCAAGCAACCAATGAAGGATTCAGCGGTCATATCCTCCTCTATTTGATCTAAAGCCCCACTGTCACGAAAGACCTCCTTCATTTTCCCCTGGATCCCTCCTAGATACAAGTTTCCGACCAAGTCCAATTTTTGTGTTGGATCAACTGGGAGAGTGGAAGACTGGCTATCTACATTAAGGACAAAAGAATCTTGACTGATTTGAACCTTGACTCTATGCCACTGATCATCATCCAGCCGCACCTGTGTATTCTCCAGTATCTCAGTGCCACTGCCGACGTCCAATAGAGCTTTGAGGTAGCCTTTTGAAACACCAACGGCAATGAAATCGGACTCTCGGCCAGGGTGGAAAGCAAGCAGCGCATCCTCAATGGTGGTTTTCATTAGGAACTCTAGGACCCTTGGAGCGCCACTAGCTCCGCTCCAGGTGGGAAAGGACACAAAGGAATCCGGAGTGCTAAAACTAGTTGCCTCCCCATCACCAGCCTCAAATTCACTGCTGCAAGATTCCTTTGTGTCATGGCACTGTTTAAATGCTGTGCTGAGAATATCAAACTGATGGGACTCAAATTTAACCTCAGTCATGCAGCCACGGAAAGGTGGAATAGCATTGCTGAGATAGGGAGCATCCAGGTCTCCTGTTCCTCCAAGCCAAATGCCAAGATCAATATTGAGCTGTTCTCCATCATCATTTACAGGCACATATGTTGGGTAGAGCCCATCAATTGTAATGGTGAATTTGCCATCTTGCAGTGCGAGCGAGATTGTGTGGTCCAGAAGGTTGTTCAGTTGTACTGCTTGGGATGAGGTCAGTGTCACCTCACCAGCCCCCATGTTCAACCGTGCCTACGAGAAAGCAAAAACATTTTATTCTATTAGAAACTTGCTATATATTTAGTTAACAAGCAAGTGGGGTATAAATTTTGTGATAGTATGGACAGCATAGACAAAAGCATAACAGATGAGGCAATTATTTTTTTTGGTAAAGCCTTCAGTCTACTGACTCAGTGCAGCAGACAAATACATTTATTTCTCCTTTTTCTTTTTTTTTTTACACACACCCTAAAAATTCACCTCTTTTAAAAAGCAGAGCTATCGTCCATTGTGGGAAAAATCAGTATGAATCTCCGTAATAGCAAACTTGACACTAATTTTGCTGCTTTTCAAAGCTGTCAGACAATTAATCATACCTTTCAATTGTCATGGTTTACATTCGAGTAAGACAACTGAAGAAGACAGCACGATAATTAAATCAATTTTGGCTGTTTTCAAAGGTGCTTCAATGAAACGTGTCATAGTCTCCATGTATTAAAACTGAGTGGTGACATTTTCAGAAGCAACATTTAAAAATAACACTCTTCACAACCTTGCAACTGTATGTGATTAATGCTGGATAATAATACAGAATGAATCAAAAGGTTATTATCAATTTTTTTTAAAAAAAGCACTGAAGTTGTTTAAATGTATGAAACCTTTTTACAGCTTTAATTTGTCTTTTACAAATGCAACAAGAACAAAACACAAAACACCAACATTAAGTGAGCACCAACACTGAGAAAGTTTGGTTTGACATTGAATTAACATGCATTATTTATGCTCTAATTAATTTTTGAAATGTTTTTCTCATACTTGGTTCTCCTGCAAAAGAAAAGAAGTAGCAGAATTGTCTCACTTTTTTCTAAAATCACCGCTAAATCTACTTGTGGATTTTCAGGCTTGACTCAGGTTGTTTAAGCTCTAAGACAAACATTGTTGTCTAAATGTCATTGACAGACCCATGCTGTTTTCCAGTGTCCAAGAACATTTCTGTCTTCTCTGGCCTGTTAACCATTTACCTGTACTTTTCCATTTAGGAGCTCTAGGAACAGGTAGTCCTGCATCCCTGCAGCCAGTAACAGCAGCCCACTTCTTCGACTTGTCTTGATCTGCAGTGACAGGTGGAAGGTGGAGACATCTTGGAAGGCTTGTAAACTGCAGAAGCTGTCCCCAAAGTAGGATTCTGTGAAGGGTTAAATACAAAATATAAAGATAAGACAGAGGCATAATGTTAGCCTATAAATCTAAGAAATAAGGTGACATTATAACTGCCACAGAAGGTCATTTTCACTGTGTGCCAAGCAATGAGAGCATGTTTTCTTGAACTGTGCACTTTCAAAATTAAGACGAGACTGCCACTCTTGTCTTTTAGGCTATTTAGACAGAAAAGGAACAAAATTAGAGTTGCAAAAGATTCGCAGTTTGAATCCTCTACAGGGTGTAAACACAGCATGGCTCACAATATTGGGATAACACAAGAGGCACCTGCATACCTTGCTAGGAGCTCATCCTACAACTGGATGCCAACTCTGTGAATTTTGAGTGTGAAAGTTTGGAGAAACCAATTAGATGAGCATTTTTCTGAGTCTCATGTTACATTGCACCCAGCTCAGGAGTGATTTCTATATTATCAGGTGTCCTCCAGCTGCTCCTGGCTGAAGAGGAGCTCCTCTGGCCTCAAAGGGATTTTCTCACTGAGACATCAGTCATTACCCCTGCGGAGGTTTTCCGGGCATATAGAGTCTTGGGGTGCAGGATTTCCCAGGCTTGAGCTGTCTCTTTTCCAATGATATGCAAATTCAGCCACCTGCCTCAGACTGTGCTCTCCAGGGCCCTCGACAAAATGTAAACCACGGAGGGAGTCAATTATTTCCTTGCGCACATGCTCTGAAATTAAACCGGACCACCTCCAAGGCACTGTTTTTTACAGCATTGGGTTTTCCATGGCCTTAGCCAAGAGATATAGAACGAGGGACATTCCATTAGCCACCCACTTGGCCTCAGGGGGGTCATAGTTCAAGAGAATGAAACCCATTGCATTACAATGAAAAAGGCAGCCTTTTGACAACACAATGCTAATGCTTTAGAATATTTGAAATAGTTAAGTAGAGAGAGACATTGGTTTGTCAAGTGTTGGAACATTCCTGTGAGATCACGAAGACCAAAGTATTCCTTCAAATTTGACAGTAGCATCCAGTAGCCTGGCAGGACAGTGGGCACAACGCCACAAGGCAAATATCCCACAAAATATCTCCTCAGACACGATGAGTCAGAGAAGGAAAAACAATACTTAACATTCACATTCATAGCTATAAATGGGAAAAGAAGTTTAGTCTGTCCAAAGGTTTCCATTTAAGAGCAATGTGTTTGTCTGTGTGTGTGTGTTTATGTGTGCTTTTAAGGGGCAGCTTGTGTCTGTGTTGCATCGCCGTTAATGCTACGTTGCCAACTTCAGAACACTGAAGTGTGTGCTTGTCCTTTGGTTTCACACTCTGTGAATGAACCCCTCCATACCGGATCTGCAACCAACACTGGAAATGTGAACAAAGACAATCATTTGATGCTTTTTCTACCTACACTTTGGTGATTTTTACAAAGAGGCATATGCTTTTGGTTCCAAGGCAGCTCTGTCGTGAACAAAGTCAGTGATGAACGGTCTCAGCACAGGGCCAAATACACAGAGACTATCGATTACACACTGCCACAAAGCAATGGTCTCCTGCAGCCAATAAAACACCACGATGGTGGCTTTTAGATATAAATATCACAGGAAACTGCTTTTGACATTAACAAATGTTAAACTTTGTGATCCATATTTGATGAAAAAATAACAAATGAACTAGCAAAACTAAAGCATTGAGATCCCTCTATGAAATTCAGAATAGAGCTGAGCATGCAAATATCATTTGTATTACCAAATTGAATAGAATTATCACAGTTACACATCATTCATTTTCAAAATGTCACTTTTTGGAGGCTATTGTCGTTAGCTGTTACTGACTATGCCAGAGGCTATTATGGCACAGTTCACAGAGTTTCTGCTAAGGCTAAGGTATTCTAAATGAAAGAATAGTGCTAATTGCACAGGAGCCTTCAGGCTGAAAGTGAAAAATGGGGGAACAGAATCTTTTCTTACAGGCAATTGCATTAACAAAGAAAATCGCAATGAGCTCCATGGTTCTTAAACCCGAGCTTTTGTTGGATTGTTCACTGAGCATGGGGATAAAAAGCTGAAGGAGAGAGCGATGCCAAGACAATTCTGCCTGGGGATTTTCCGGTTCAAATTCAGCTTGCTGCTGTTGCCTTCAGGAAAAGAAGCACATTTTCTAATGATACACACAATAGCTTGACTCTCTGCAGTATACCTGGACCTGGAATTCATTAGTTCTCCGGCTAAGCTGTATAAAGCTCCGGCAGAGAATAGGCTTCATGTAAGAAAAGCACATTTTCAATCTGCTATCTGTATAAAAGCTCTTCTCTGTGACACTCCTTTTGTCTTTGCACACTTGCTTGTGTTTAACAGGTACGCGCAAAGCGACTTATACCTACAGGATGAAAGAAAAACATAACCATGAGGGGTTTTAGAGAATGAGAATGCATTCATGCATCACAAGGCTCCCTGTTTTCTACTGCAACATAACACACAGCTACATTCTCCATCTTGCAGGGACTCGGGAGTAGATGGGATAAAGCTGAGGTGATTTTGCTGACAAGGCGTCATTATCTGTAAAGAATCATCCCTGCTCTTTAAGAGTGTAAGCTGGAGCTGAGAAGCTGCTGCCACATTTGCTGTCAGTCTCTGTGTGCGAAGATCTCACCACCTAAGAGGACAGTGTGTGATCCCCGTTAGCTACCACGCCCCTCCTCACACTACTTGATTGTGTGTCAAGCAGAATCCTGGTCTCAAGCCAATGCAGATGGCTATAATTTGATGACTGACTGCATTTGTATCTATAATGCTCCGAGGAAACTGAGTCTTCCTCTCTCTTTCACAGAGGACTGAATGAATTACCCTGTTGTCTTTCTTTCCCTTTCCTCCTCCTCCTTCTCCTCTTCTCCATCCTCTTTTGGTCTCAGTCTAGCAACACATGTCCGGAAAAGCTATGGGGAAGAGAGACACACTGACCACAAGTGCAGGAAGACTGGAGACATTCAGACGACGTTGTGTCTTGTGACTCGACTTGTGCCGATGAATCAGAGTCAGTTCAATCATATTTTCAGTGAATGCGAGGATGCATCAGACAGACAAGATTTGAACAGATTTTTTGTACTGGTCACCGAAGATGATATTTAAATCACATGTGCATTATTCTAAAGCCAAATTACCTGATATGATGTCTGATACGTACTGCTTTGGCAATGGGGAGTGTTAACCAAAACAGTAACTCACAGCTCTATTATTTGACACATACAAAAGCAAGTGTAACTAGTGTTGTGTTCCTCAAAACGAAGTTTGCCATGGTAACACGGTCAGTTACCCAAACAAACAACTTACTTGCACAACCCATGGTTAAACCAAGGCTGGACTATAAATAGTGGTTATGTTGGTCATTTGTTTCCTTTTCTCCGCCATGCCTACCTACAACAGAGCATGATGGCCTCTGGATGTAGTAATTATGTGTAGGATGGGGTGTTGTTAGGCGTAGATAGAACTGGAGAGCTTTAAAGGGTGTGATGGCTGTGATGAGCTCTTACATGTCTAACAAGGGTCAGTAGTACTCGAGCCTGTGATGTTTGCAGAAAGCAAGCAGAACATTAATTATAGCATCAGTATCAGGGAGAGTGGTACATGAAAAACTGAGACATTTTGATAACCGATTAACTGTCAGTAATAAAGTAAAAGTGCCAAACATTAGTTAGTTTCAGTTTTTCAGTCTGAATATTATATTATTATATTATATAATTACGGATGAAATTCTTTTGGATTTAAGAAAAGCAGTTTTAAAGTCATAACATTTCATTCACACCATAAAAATTACAAGTAGAATATTAATCCATACTGACAGTGCGTATTACTCACAGCTTTCTATGCCTCGCAAAAACAATGTATCCTATAAAAATCATGCTCTTGCGCTCTGTTTCTGTGCAGTTTTTAAGTTATGAGACTTTTGTTGCAATACAAGAGCCAGAGAGTCTCCCAGAAATGATGCAACGGTGTGCCGTCAGGACAAGTGAGGCAAGCACTGCTGGCCAGTAACAGAGAAAAATAAGCAGAATTTAGACAATAAATGTCTCCTTGCATCTAATCTTAGAACAGCATTCTGTCAAGTACAGACCTGATACTACCTCTTTGTATATATCTTGTATTTGCACCCCTCTTTTGGCCTGTGTGGGCTTTTTTCCGGAACTTAGGTCGACTACCGGCCAGTGTTACTCATCATTTCAGCTGTTTAAATTGGGTGTGGCTGTGTCATGTTAACAAAGGCTGGACAAGCTGAGGGGGAGAAAAGCATTTCGTGGACATCTGTGGATTGTCTTGGGATCTTTGACAGGTAGCTGGTTACAGACAAAGTTGCTTGTCAAGCTGCATTTAATTCAACTTTCACCACTCTGGGATCAATTATGATATTGCAAGCATGACTTTACACAAGTAAAGACGCTATTTCAGCAGCAAACCTCATTTGTACCTCCCTCTGACTTGTGCTATTGAGAGAAATCATGAAAAGTTTTGCTGCTGATCTTAAACTATGCCACAATTACATGATTAGCAAAAAACAAATTAAATAAAATAAAATAACCCCCAAAAATAGTATATGTTAAGTAGATAGACCATATCTCTTTATCTTTGGCCATTGGTTTCTTAATGTTAGTGAATCAACAAACATTCACTGATAATCATAAATGAACCCCCACGCTTCTGGCACTCAGTCACATGTGTTCACGCTACCCAAACAAGATTTCAAAACACTGGGACACCAACAAAATTTGAACAGGCAAATGCATTGTCAAAGTTTTTCTGGTATGATAAGGCTTAAACCCAGCAAATATTGGTTATAAGTTATGAGAGGAAAGGCTCTTTAAAAACTCTTTGATTGGAGTGCAATGCTTATTGTGTGGCATTTTTCTCGTGTGTTTGCGTGTGTTAGTGGGTGGTACGGTTGGCTTCCTGATTTCAATCATTGACCACAGACTACAATGTGCCTACTATGAACACTTCAGAAGCTACTCACAGCACACTGGCTGTAGGTACAAATTAAAAGATCATGTTGGTGCAACATGTTTACAGACCTGAGTCCAAATGCAGCAGTCTGTATAGAAAAATACTGCCAACTCCAGCATTGTTAAACAGCAGAGAGCAGAGCCACAACTTTACATACCTTGTCAGTGCTGCTTTATAAGGACCCCCGTCCTTCCCCACTGACTTTTCAGAAGTCACCAGGGACACACTTTTAACAGGCTTTATGGAGCCATTTTTCAGACCAGGCTATGTCAGTGTGAAAGCAAACACATCATCATTTTAGTCTCCTTTCAAATCCCCCATCTACCTCTGCATCCCTCTGAGACACTCCTATGTTAGCCGGAGTGAAAAGGTACAATGCATTAAAAAAACAGGCTTGTGGAGCCTCAGCGGGTGGCCGCCTCCCTGGCAATAATTAAAACTTTTCAGGCCCTTCTCTCTGTAAAACTCACACTTACACAACAGACAAGGGGTGGCGGCAGCAACGAAAAATTATGACCTTTCCATGTGAAAGGAGAATGGCAGTGTAATGTAATTTCAGCTTAGGAAAATGGACCAGAGAGAAAAAGGGAGGGGAAGGCAAGAAAAGCGTGGAAAGGATGTGAAAGACTCAGTGTTGTCTGGGTTTGTGCTGTTAATGCGAGAAAGGATCTCAAAGGCTGGATTTCTAAACAAGATGAATAGGTAAAGCCCACTTTCTTTGGACAGATACGGAGAGAAGGAAGGGCCTTTTTCTCTGTGGAACAATTGTTATGTTTAGGACTACGGACTTTGTAAAAAAAACTGACTGATGTCTCTGCATCTGCTGCCTTTTTTTTCCTCCATCACTGGGTTGAGATGAGATTGAAAACAGGAAACCAGAGGGCTTTGAAAGGTTGTACGGGAGTAGTTTAAGACCCTGCAACACCCAATCAAATCATTGGAAATCATTACTCCAGAAACTGGGCATGAACTCTTCCCTGTGGTCCCTGCACTCTTGTAGAGCTGCCAGTGAAAATGTTACCATTAAATGTTGGCTGCATTTCAGTTCCATGTTAAACTTGCTATACAGTGTTTCAAGGCAGCAGCCAACAAAGACACATTGTGCTGCTTAAGAGGTCCGCACAATGAGGCATTCTCCGATTTTACAAGCCAGTCTTAAGGTAAACATCTTTCCCCAAACCCCACGTTCCGACCGTACCGTACAAGGCGTGTGACGAATTCACGGTTTGTTGGCTCATCTCTCTCTCCACTAAAAGACTCATTGGTCATAATGACTTTGGGACTGATGATCTCACTCACCTAACAACATCGTAAGACAAACACAGCCGTGAACAGAAGCATTGTAGTGAGTCAGGGGCTCTGCTATAGTTTATGACTGGCTTATACAAAGCGTGCCTCTGTCGGCCCAGCCGGGCTACGGAAGCCATCAACCGCCAAGGTCCCAGTGGGTGGGTCCTGTTAAAATAATCCCCCCGTGACATCAGAGGATTGACCCCCTCCTCCTATACTGTTTCAACCCGTATCCCTGCTCACAGCAACTGACTCCCTCTACGACTATTCACACACATACACACACACACACTGTCTTTTGCCAAATACTCATGTAGTAGAAAAAAAACGTTTGAACAAGTAATTGTTTATACATCTACCTGTGACTTTTTCTGTTTTCCCTCAACTAGAGCAAGACTGTTTATAGACTGAGCTGAAGGACGTTTTAACACACTGGTAATGAATTCCTGTGTGAAATCTCCCCATGTGGAAAGTGAGTAGAACAGCGTGTCAGGGGAAGAAGACAGGAAGGAAGAGAGAAGTGCCAAATAGCAATGGAAACCACGTATAGACTATTAAACTTAATACTTAAAATGATACATTTCTCATCTTGCAGAATAGAAAATGTCATGCACTTCTGCACCTTAACACCTGACTTATCCCCATAAATCTAATTAAAGGTCAATAAAGGATTTTCATTATCTTATAGTACTTTATTTTTAAAAAAAACCCCTTAAAGGTGAAGGCACAAACTGAGCACACTGGATGCATGAGTGACTAGGCGGCTCTGGCTTCGCTCTGCAGCACCGACGGTTCAAGGTAATAGCAGGAGGAATTAGACAGCAGTTAATCACTGTACAGCCACTTGAGCTTCTAATATTTACAATGTCAACACAACATGGGGATCTAAGAGCTTCTGTGTTCTGCTGCTGCGTCTACTGATTAGAACGGATCATTAAACTAAATTGTTTTAATGTCGTTTTTTTAAGACCACTAATTTAAAAGCACTCAGTATCCAAGGATGTGGCTTGGTTAAGGGTTTTCCCCCATTTATCATGATTTCTACACTTTCTATGCTACCCCTTTTTGGTAAAATTGCATCACTTTTTAAAACGTATCATGCATATAAGTTGCTAGATGTGCTTTTGGTAACACCACAATGTGCATTTTAGCTAATGAGCATTAAATACCACATATAGGTTTTAAAGACAGCTCTAAAAAGTTTGTAACTTAGATGAATCAGAGGAGAACATCTATACCCCACTCATGTCTGTGCATTACTCGTAGAGCTGAAACCAGGATATGATGACGCTCAACCTATTGCCTTAAGGTTCCAGGTCCAGAGCACATTCATTGGAAGTCTCAGCTAACTCTTGGCAAGATGGTAAATGAATGTACGTTACGAAATGTCAAACTCCGTGATGACATAAGCAGCTACAAAGTCACACTGTGTCATGACTCAGACATCCCTCTACAACTCCTGGTACTTCACTTAATGTCAGGACGCTGCACTCCGAAAGTTTTCGCCCTCAGTTATTTCTGCAGGTTTTAATGTTGCCATCATACATGCGACTGGTTGACCTACGCCATTGTACGCTATTAAGGCACTCTTGGGCATCATCGAGACTGTCAAAATTTAAAGTAGGAATAAGGCGAGGGCACTTGACAGCACTATGGTTCGGTCTCATAATTTTCCCTCCATCTCACTCTTTTAGGAGCATCAAAAAGGTGTCTCTTCCAGGTCTGGCTCATTCACTGTTAACAGTCGTTTCTGACATATCAATAGGTCCATTTAGTCTTCGCTCAGAGTGCCCTTATGACTGCAGTTATGAGCACAAGTGCAGGCATCAGTCACTCCACCACTAATTATCAGCATGACATTGGCTTTTCAGTGGGCTGGAAAACACTTTGCTGAGTAGCGGCTCAATGTCATAAATCATTCCACTTAAATGTCAGAACAGGGGAAAAGATTTAGGACCTGAACCCTGGGAGACCTCCCCCCAGCTGGGGTCCCGTGTAGGGGAACAGTCGATATAGATGGGGTTTAGGTTGGAGTTGTCTTCAGTAGGAGCTCCTAATATTTTCCAGACAGATCTAATAAATTAACAGACTCTCTCTTTCTTTTCTCTTGGTCTTTGTCCATCTTTGTATTTATCTCTCATTAGGGTCTAATTTATCAATAACGCTAGAATTTGGAAAATTTCATTTGGACCTCACCATCAGTCAAATGTTTTCCATTCTGGTGATAATACTGGTATGACAACAATACTTTTTAGTACTTAACTTTAAGAAATATAAAAATGTTTCTATAAAAAACTCTTTGTTTCATGGGACAGTTGTGACTCAGGAGGCAGCATAAGTTTTCCATTACTGTAGGATTTACAGTTTGATCCCTGGCTTCTCGTATCCAAATGTCAAAGTGTGTTTGAGCGAGACGCAAATGTAAAGTCACTTCCATTGGTCAAGCCAGCGCCTTGCGAAACAGTTCCACTATCGCTCGTACGTGTGAACAGATGAATAATAGGCAATTTGTGAAGAAACTTTGTCTGCCAATGTAGGAAAGTGTGTATAAATACAGTCTATTTAAAGAAAAAGAAAAAAAAACCTCATAAACTTGATGTAATTGGAAATATAACAGAGAATTTGATGCCAAGTTTTGATGCAGTTTTCTATATTAAGCACCGATGACACATTTAAGGTGACTTCACAGAGATACTGATTCTGGATTTCACAAAAGTACTCCGTCTGGACCCCCATCAGTTTTCATAGCCCCACACTTTTCCATGACCAAATTTGATAGAGAGGCCTTTCTATAAATGAGGCCCCCAGTCTCGTTGTGCTACAAGGACGGAGACTATGATACAGAAGCTGCAGTGTATAGGGGCCTCCCAAAAAACCCATATCCGGCTTTAACCTCGGTCTGCAAAGTCAGTGTGTGCTTGAGATCAGAGCGTCACATTAGCCCCCATAATGAGAACCAGCTGAAGGTACACGCAGCCAGACTGACCCTCTCCGGCTCAGACTGACCCCCCTTCACCCCCTTCACCACCTCACCATATCCCCCCCTTCACCCCCCTTCACCCCGGAGATACCTCACTCTGGCTCAACTCTGCTGAATTTAGTTGCAGATAAATGCCTTATCCAGATGTTCGCTCTCCGTACCCTTCCATCAACCGGCGCTGCTCTAAACCGTTCCACTGCACACGCCCAAAGACACAAGTACATGGTGCAGACATAAACACCCACACTCACCCATGTACATGCGAGTGGCCATGAACACACACACGCACACGTACACACACTCTCTCCATCACGAGTTACGCTTCTCATAACTTAACAGTCATTCGTCCACACTACTGCCGCTGGCTGAGTCAGCCCCGCTGTCTCCCGCCATTCACACAACCGTTTTTTTCCACCACGCTACCGTTGAGGAGGCCCACCCTGCTCCACCCAGTCCGTCCAGCCGCTTTTTTCTCCCTACAACAGCTCAACTCTCATTAAGGGCAAGTAAGGAGAACTCTACAAACTCCCCTCCACCTCCTCTCCCACCTCTCCATACCGCCCCTCCATCCCACTCTCACTCTTCCTCTACCCGCCACTTTCATCCCAAAATAAACAGCCTATAACACAGAAAGCCCGGGAACACCGTGAAACAACTTAAACAGCTCGCCAATGTTCCAGCTCCAACTTATACTCGTTTAACTTTTTCCACAGTTTGTACTGTTATGAGAGAATAGCCTCTGAAAAAGGCGCATGGTACTGGTTCCAGTGGAAAATGGTGGTTGGTGGACGGGAGGAACCGGGATCCCTCCGGGGACGTGACCATGAAACAAGCTCCTTTTTCTTTCTTTCCTTCACCACAAACAAACATAGTTTTGAGCTGATACAAGCGGATTTGAATCTTTGTGATTTTTGAGTTTTAACTTACTTTATTTGTGTTATGATAGCGACCTGTACATTTTTACACGCTCATTTAAGCTGTGACTCAAACCAAAACAGTCAAAAAAGTGAAGATTACGTAAAAAGGCACTAAATGGCACAAGTGGAGACGCGGTCCAGCGCGAAAATTCGTACTTTGTTTGTTTAGCCTTTCTTTAAACACAGTAGATTCACTGAGTGTGAATGCTTTTTTCCAGAAACGCCCTGTTCCACACTACGCACACACACACCCACAAACACTACATGCACACACACAAACACCTGGAAGCTAACAATGCAATGGGAGGTTAAGCTCCTTGTTTAATAGCTCTTCAGCAGCGGTAATAAGGAAAGACAAAACAGCTCCTTGTCTCCTCTCTCTCTTACATTTCGTCAGCTGATCTAAACCGGATCAAACCGGCAAACATCTGGTCACAAGCCAGATTCTTTTATAAAACCGTGATGTTCTTCACTGCAAAAAAACAAAACAAAGTGTGCCATCTGCCTTGTGAAGTCATTCAAGCCTTTATGGCTAAGGGGCTTCAACATAAAACACACATTTAATGTAAACAGGTTTTTTTTTTTTTTTTGGACCTTAAGGCTCATGCCACATCTGCGGTAATGGTTTTAACATGTGGTGACAAAACTGCCTCAGGGGGACACTGACTGCGTCCATGCCAAATCGTTCACTGACAGCGGCCACTCTGCACACTCCGCCTGAGGGGGGGGGGGGGCGACGTTGAAGCAACATGCGTCCTGTAACACAAGCCTCTGTTTACTGTACATAACTCACGCCCTCTGGCAGCTGTGTAGCAACAGTAGGAGTCCAGCTGTATAATCTATGATGGCTGCATCAACCTTCACCTCGCTGGTGAGACAAAAAAAAATAAAAGAAACTTCTTTTCTCTTTATAGCCATCAGTCTTGGCTTTCAAAAACAAAGGTTTTTTTGCAGTTGCTGATAAATTCGTTAGATGTTTTTTGGCCGCCCCAAGAGTTCACAAAGCAAAGTCAGCTGCTCACAGTCTTTTACTCAGATACTAAATAACCCAAGCCATCAGCAATTACTTCACCTGGAGGCAATTTATTCACTTACAGTTTGCAATATTTGATGCACTGTCAGTGAAAAAGGCAGTCAGTATTTACATGGTAGCAAAAGTTCCCTCATCAGGAAAGCATGAACAGTTAAAGTCCTGAGAATTTTCAACAAACAACCAGCGCTTTCTTTTATGTGAAGATAGTCTCTTCGGTTTTTTTATGCATGAAAGTTCTGAGAGAAAGAGAGAGAAACTTGTGACAAGGGTCATGAGTCAGATTTGAAGTCACACTGCCGTGAGTTCGTGTGCATCATAGCTTGCTGAACCTCAGGGATACCTCAAAGACAGAGAGCACAAAAAAATTCACAAAAATTTAGAAAGACAAAATGTTCAGAGAGAGAAAGAAATGTGATGAAAAAAAAAAGCCACAGAGAAACTTGGAGGCTTGCTTCTGGGAGACTGAGAAGAAAAAAAAAAACACTTCAGAAATAAAAAAAAAAAAAAGAGTGAGTCCATTAAAAACTGAGAGCTGCATCACACAGCCTTTTTTCTTTTTGCCGTTCCTGTAAGTTGGCACAGAACCTCAGCAGATAGACAGACAAGACCCTTATTACATCCAATTTGCATTTAGATGATAACAAGAGCAAGGAGTTTTGAATGAGCTGTTGTTCTAACAACTTCTACGTGTATCCAACGGCGGTAATTACGACTAATGCACCTCGTTGCCTCTGATGACTGGTGACAGAGTTATTTCTTCATTTCATGTGAGAGAAGTTGCTCGTAATGTTCCTTTGTTTAAACCCCCCCTCCCGAAAAAAAAAAAAAGTGCACGGCTGATTTAACTAAATGCTCATCACCGGGCCTGAAACAGACCAGACGCATTGCAGACGTCTGTGGAGAAATGAGACTCTCTCTTGCACTGTACCACCCGCCTCCTGGATGACAGCGGATCAGCACAGCTATCTTTGGAGGTTGACTGCTTCTCAACTACAGGACTGATCTATAGAGGTTGTGTCCTGAAAGTGAGTCCATTTGTACCGCAGTCGAATATCTGTCTAAATTGCCAGAACGCTGGATACAAGGACTAATCGTCTGTGAAGCCTGAATGTGGCCTTCAGGAAGGCTCATGGGCTATGAAGCGTATATATATATATATATATATCTATATAGTACATGATCCTGGAAGATCAAGTGCTGTGTTGGTTATATTGTACAATAAAGTTGAAGATGTGAAGATGTGTGCACCTTCTGTATGTTCACAGTTCAAAGAGATATCGATCAAGCAGTGAAATAGTGAAGAAATATTTCAGGGGTCCAGGATCTCTTGATGTTAAAGTCCCGCTCATTATCTGCATCGATAATGCTAAATGAGCTGCAGTTGGAGCACTTCAAAGGCTCAAATGACATGAAAATATCTGGCATACTTAAAGGTACTGAACAAGACAGTATATGTTAAAAAAAATGGACAGATGTCAAGTATAACATCCCAGAAGCAGAAAATATCTATTCAACAAAAATCTGTCACTAAAGCTTCAGAATGTTTTTTTTTCTAAATGATAAACCATTTCAAGACCCCTACAGTGAAACTCCAGTTTCAGTTTTTAAAGTTTTAACATGTCCACATGGTGTTTTCATATTCTGCAAGACATACTTTAAGCAAAATGAGCTATTAACACAAAGTGAGAGCATTTCCACCTTAAAAGTGCAGTCTACCTTTGACAATCTTTATTCTTCACATACCTAAGAATCAGTCAACTTGTTGGGTGGAGCTACGGTGAAACGATGGGTGTCAGAGGGGAAGTTTTGGGTTGCAAAGTTGTGAAAGGAGAATTGGCAGGCCTTCATATATTATCAGAAGATCTGAAAATCTAAGAGCCACACTGTCCTCGCAGTAGGACTGACACCATTCCTTAGAAAGTGTCGATGAACCATGAAAATTATATTAAAAAAAAGAAAAAAAAGAATAAAATGAGCAGGTAACAGCTTTTTTAGAAAGAGAGCTGATATAAAAACCTCTGTGAAACTGAGTTACAGAAGCTTGAGGAACAAAAGCTCATCAGGATCTTTAACACGTCTGCTTTCAGTGGACATTATTTCCATCCCACGATCCATTTCTCAGCTGTCTGAGGCTCGCATGTCTTAAGGCTGCTTCATTAACAAACTACAAAAGCATCCATTAGGATTTACCTGCTCTGTGTGGTTTTTTTTTTGGATCACATTTTCTTCAGACTTGTGTTGGAATGTGTGTTTCCAAATCCCAATCTGCTGTGTCTCGTGAGCCTTTCATCCATCATCAGGTAGACAAATGTTTATTCTTGCCACAGCACAATTACGTGTACTGATGAAAGTGCCACACATGGGTGAGTAATTTGATGGTATAGACATGCCACGGGCACAGATGGCTCGCACAGATTCGGTGCATAATTCCCACATCGCTACGCATAGTTTTACATACAACGCTGACAGCTCCTCGGCTATATTTAGATTTATGAACACATTCGTTCGTCTCAGTGAGGAGCTAGATGGCTTTTTTGCCCACTTTGGGTGGTGAATATTGACAAGGCTGTCAGACTTGTGATGAATCCAGGGGTTGGAGGGTTGCACTGTTGAAACACGGCATCTCTAAGAGAGAAATCATCAACAGGGGCGAGAGATGGAGCACTGGCAAAAAAAAAAAAGGGAGAAGTGAGGAATGTGGTTTTTATTCACTGCTGAAGGCGAAAGCTCTGCAAGACAGAGTCACTGTCTCGACTGAAGACTAAAACAAAGCCCACGACTAAAATCAATGCTTGCTTTCACAAAACCCCATAGCTGGAAAAAGAAACAGAACCTAATAGAGGCAACCGTTGAAAACTTTGACATGGCAGAGAAAGAAATTTGAAAACCCCTGAGGGTTTAAAAGCATGTTCACACAGCCGATAATTCCAAGTATTGATGGTTTAGAGGGTTTGAGGGACCCGACACATCAAGTTGACGGCTGGCTGTCAGTCCGTGTCGGGCTGTTACGACCCTTCAGCATGTATGGCTAAAAAGAAATGAAGTATTTTAATATCTGATTCTTCATTTAACTCTAACCTCCTGATACAAGTTGGGACTTTTTTTTTTGCTGTGGTATTTATGATTTAATCAAAGTGTGAAATCATCATCCTTTCATCTGACTGAACCACAAGACAAAATGCTTAAGACGCCAGTGTCATTTGCCACTATTTATCAGATATACTCTTGATAAAAAGCAGCTGATGTTATGTTACACAACACTCAGATTAGTGGGAGAGAGTGATGTGAAAAAGGGGAGCACATGCTGCTTTATCATAACAATTGTTTACATATCCATATCTCTAATTCAATTTATTTTTTCTTTGACCGGTGCAGACTGCCTCTACCTCCTGGTCTGGAAAGTTACCCACAATGCAAGTTTAGATGACCACCAGCAGAAGTCTTAGCAATGTAATTCAGACAAACTTTTTGGCCAAAACATGGTTGACACAACAGTTCGCTTTCTTTGCCGTTACTTCTTTGATGTTGGTTCGGTGTGTCGGAGGCAAAACTTGATAAACATGAGTTTAAAATCTGTACAGTTTGTCCCTACTTATCACAGAAATATAAATAAAGAAATAGGCAAACAGCAGGCTTCTCATGTCTGACCGGTTGTCCTCTACTCTGTGGTTGTGTAAAAATAACTATTATTGGCAGATATGCATCAGATGTAAACTTTGAGCCGACAATGTCAAACTTTGATTAGACAACTGTTGTCAAAGGTTTAATCAAGTGTTAATTAAAAGTCTAAAAAGGAGCGAAAAACCCCTTTAAACTTGACAAGTCGTGAAAACCGGTGGCGATGTGAGTTACACTCTATGATGAGGTCGTAGATCTGCAGGAAGCAAATATGTGTGAGTGTAATTTCAGCATACTGTGAAAATTTCATCACAAAATTCAATTTGATGCGTGCACATGAAGTCATAAAGTACAATATATCAGCATCGGGCATGCTTAGAATGTGCCTTGTTTAAAATATGTAAATGAATAACACTTAAGAGTCCACTTCTGTGCTCCTGCTCCCTGTGGATGACTGAAAGTATGTCATGGTGCTGCTGTTACAGATAATGGTCTTGTCTGGAGCAAATATTCTGCACTTCGCCTTCCTCCTCCACCATCTTCCCTTCTAACATTTTACGAACATGTGCTCGACACGCTGTCGTTCGGCAGATGTTGACGCCCTGACCACATGTCTCGTTAAACAGTCTCGCAGGTCATTTATACAGCGCCGTGAACGCGATGAATCACCTTTAAGGGCTGAGAAAGGAGACTCGCACTTTCTGATTTGAACATTTCCGTCTAAAGCTCTAGACTTTGAGTGTTGAGTAGCTACAAATGGCAGCAAAGGCTGCTTTGAACTTACAGTAAAGATTTCACTTTGGTATGCAGAAATCAGTAAGCAGCATTCTGCCCATACCAACAAGCCTGTGATCACATTATGTGAAAGGATGCCAGAAATTAGAAGTGAGGCCAAGATTTAATGTCATTGAAAACATTTTTTGCAGACTCATTTCTCAGTGCTGTTTAAAGGAACTTTTTGCAATTTTCTTGTGAAAGTCAATCAAGGAAAAACCAGCACTTCTGAATGTAAGGCAGGGTATTATTTCAGGCCTGTCTTTAGAAATGTGTGTTTGAACATGAGAAGTGGTGGCCTCAGTCGCTGATTTCTTACCTTAATTTGTTAAAATCTCCAACTGCTGGTTGATTAAGTTGATATCAGCATGTGCAGAGAGTTTGTCTGACTTGGTTAACAGGTTTTTAGGGATCAGAAGGAACCAAAACTGTAATAAAAATGCTAAAAGTTCACCTTGGTTCCTTTGTCGTGTCACAAACTTCAGTATCACTACCAAGAAACTGTGGTGATTAGAAAAAAATCTCCCTTCAGAAAGTTATGGAAGGCATCACAAACACTTCAGTGTGTTTATGTCTGGACAGCATCACATCTGCTGTTGTTAATATTCCTTTCTGTCGCAGTCCCACTTGAGTCGCATTGGTTCAATGGGAAAATTATGTTTGAATGTAAAGTAACAACTCGGCTGTTGTGGCTTTAAACAACATGTAGATTTCACGGCGATTCACTTTAATCAGCGTCTATTGATGTATGACTTCTTAACGTCCTCGGCTCATTCGCGGTTACAATGTGTGTATTAAGCACTAACACAGAAAGAGAGTGACTAAGAATGTTAAAATGATTCAAGTGCTTTTAAAAATCCCCCCCCCCCCAGCAGACACAGAGGAGCACTTCAATCTGTATGAAAAAAAAAAGAAGCCTTGATCATCCAAAAGTCAGAAAAAATGGTGATAATCTCTTTTTAAAGCCTGATTTTTTGGGGCTTACAGAGCTTCAGGCAGGCTTTATCTGTTATCTTACTTTTCTTTTTGACCTCCTGCAGAAATCCTCCTTGAACACCTGTATTTGGGACGTCAGTTGTAATTCATTAGTCCCTTTTTTTTTTGCCATAGGAAATTATTTGACCTTCTTCCAAAAAGGAAATTATTCATGCATTTTTTATTCCATCTGGCTCATCTGGGATGGAGGAAGAGTTTGTGAACGTTAAACTTTTTCCGTCCTGTTTCTGGTGATACTTTTTTACCTGTGAGACAAGGAGGAAAAAAAAATGGGAAAAGAGGCCTCCTACATAAGAAAATCCAAACCATCTGCAGATGTGTTCACTGGTGCCTCCCCGCTAAGTAAGCAAACCTCGCAGAATGTCAATATGTGTGAGAAGCGATGCGCCACATGGTCTTAACATTCATATATTACATCTCGTACCTCACAGAGAGATCAAATTCAATGCCAGCGGATATGATAATCATAAATCTGAGGATTAGCTTTCTGTGTATTTCACAGATCTGGATGATCTGTCAAGCTGGCAACACGTTTCCTGTAAAAAAAAAAAAAAAAAAAGTCTCGGGTGTCTCAAACATGAGACAGACAAGCGATAAAAACTCACTTACTTTGTCGAATGAGACACAACATTTTTAACCTTTGATGAAAACAGAATTTAGATGTTTTCTGATTAAATTCTTCTTAAATCCTTCAAAGATGCATCTTTCAAACACCGGCCGGACAAACAGAAACTTTTAAGCGTTGAAATAAATCAACCAATCAGTCAATCAACTGATCATTAGCAGTAGCTTTTTCAAAAGACCTGAAACCGACTCAGAGACCCCTTGAGATGTTAAACAGATATCAGATCTTTTCGAAAATGAAAGCTGCATTCAAGCAATTAGAGCCCAGTGCCTTGCTGACACATAATAATGTTAAATATCTCTTAACACTTCCTCTGATTAAAAGGAGTCACTGACTTCACCTGCGAAGTTGTTGTCGTCTCCTTGTTTACACCTCCTCTGGTTTGCGGATGAAATGAAAACAGCTTAGAGAAACCATTCATTTACCATCCAGACAACACGAGCTAACCCAGTTGAAAGCTATCACAGAGTAATTAAAATTCCTCTGGATTTAAATACATTCGAGTGTGCTCGCTAACGGCCCTTTTGGGAGCTTCTTGGACTAATCGGAGAGACTGAGAAGTGTGTTCCTTTTGCTAATGGGTGAACACATGATTTCACAGCTCCCAATGCGATTATACTCTTATTAGGGTCAGACATTCATAAAGACTCATTAGCAATATTTCCCATCATGTGTGTGGGTGATATCATTTCTATCTCTTTTGGTGTATGCAGCCTTCTTCCTTTGATTTCACTGACTCATTCCCTTTGAACCAATTTGTAAGCCACTAAGTGCAAGCACCCAAACTTAACCCAGACTTAATAACAAGCAAAAACTCCAACCAAAAAAAGGACAAAAAAAAGCCTAAGAGCTTCTCTCTGCTGGTTTGATGTCACAAAATGTTCAGATGATTCACTTTCTAACAGACTTTGAGAGATCATGAGCTTGTTAGTTTCCTGAAAAATTAAAAATACTAATTTTAGAGAGACAGCTTGTGCGGTGCTGTTTTAAGGAGGAGAAAATCTCATCCAAAACATATGTTGGTCATGTTGAAAAGGTGCAAAATTTACCACCAAAGGCTGTGAAAACCTGGTTTCACATTAAAAAAAAAAAAAAAAAGTATCATTACCGGTATTATTTTTTTTTTTGGGACAACAGCATCTTCTATTTTCAGAGAGGTTAGCGCCAGCAATTCACTGCTGCTTTGTGCTCTTGTTTTTCTGCTAAAAATAAAGAGCTACACATTTTGTGAATATTGGCAGCCCACCTGCAGAGATGGTTTACATTCCAGTTAATTGAATAATGTGCAAGTGCTCATTGATGGCGGCGTAATTAACGGTTAACAAGCCAATGCTGCAAATAGTTGGCTGTGTGTGTGTTTGTCTCTCTCTCAGACAAATGAGGAGTGGTATTTTAGGCACAAATGATGCAGTTTGTGATCTGTTTTGTAAAAGCTGCGTTGCATTTTGTTTCTTTTATTTGAGCCATATGAGGAACGAGGTGCTGGAACAGGCGCAGATAATCATCAGTGAGGTCTTAAATAGCTTATTATTGTAAATGCTCCATGAATTTTATGTACTGTTTTAAAATCATGATGTCAACTGCACAGTATGTTTGTGTGAACATCTCATGATTTATTGTCCCACTGGTTTTTGTGGAATAGTGGATGCACAGATAAATTAAGCTTGGTAAAGAAACCGACAACTGCTTTCATCAAGCGTGTAAAATGACTGCCATTTGCCTTAGATGTTCACATTTAATTTATCTTCGGACCATATTTTTGGCAACACAACATTCTTTAAAAATGTTTTTTTTTTTTTTTTTTTATCACAGAACAAAGGATAAAAATAGATGACAAATATAAAAACAGAACTAACTGTATTGGCAACAACAAAAAGAAAAAAAAAAAAGCTTAAAATGTATGACTCATCCTTCTGTCTTCATGCTTCGGATGGCCACACACATACAAACTCTCTCTCACACACACACACACACACACACACACACACACAAATATAAACACACGAGGATCCCCATTTCCTGCTCTCACAGAATTCTCCCAATGAGCCACAGACACGCTCAATTCAATCCACTCAGGCACAAACACACAGCCTCCAATGCAGATAAAGGACCTCCTGATTAAACGAAAGCATATGCATGTGTGTGTGTGTGTGTGTGCCAGTGGCGTGAAGGTTACAGAGGAGGGGTTTATGACTGCAGGGGTGGCGGTTTGAATCCCCCCACTGAGCTGGGAAGTTCAGTAATGTCATTTCCTCCCACTAAAAAAATGAGGTGCCTTTGAGCAAGACACATAAGCTGCAGTTAACACCGGTGGCTCCCCGGTGCGATGGTGCCTACTGGCATGAATGGGAAACGGGGGGTGGGGGGGCTGCTAAGTGTTAAAAAAATTTCATATTTCTGATGTTTGCGTCACCGTCCACACCTGCCGTATGGAGATTTTTCTCGGCGTTCATTTTTTCAAACGCACAGGGTGTGGTGAGTAAACATGAGCTGTCACACTCGTTGTGAGCTGACAGAACTTTGGGTAAATGAATTAAACACACACATTTAGCTCACCAACACACCAAACTGGTAGACACAGCCGGCAGTGTTTTGCGTGTAGCTGATGGACCTGAAATGCTACGTTTTTTACTAGCGTTTGTACCTCGACTCTGCCAAGCTTTGAGGCGGTTTTTGGAGCGAGGAGAAGGAGGCTCTTTTTTAAACATTTATAAGCTGCTGGGCGACTCCGTTGCAAAAAAAAAAGGGAGGGGCTGTCCATCCAATCCAGGCTGCGCAGGAAACCGCCTCCCTCCCACCCACCCCCAACAAAAAAAGTAAACCAAACAAACGGCACAAAAAGTTATTTTTCAGATGGCTACTGTAAAAGGGAGTCTTTGTGTTCTCCAAAATCTGCTCCAACTGACACTTGAATAAGTGCAGCAAAAGGAAAGGACAAATGGAAAGAAAGACTCAAAGAGAGAGTACGCAGTGTGCCCGGTGGGAGGAGGAGGAGGAGGACGGGGGGGGGGGGGTTTCTGGTGAGCAGCAAAAGATGTATTTTTGGGGGGGGAAAGAGCTCCTTCTGGAGGTTTCTGATCTGCTTTTTTTTCTTCACCAGAGGGCCTTGGCAGAGTGTCAGGGCGTTGGTCCTGTTTCCAACAGCGTCACTTTCTGTGCGACAGCAGATTCATAAGACCTTAATAATGTGTTTTTATTTTTAACTGCGTCAGTCGACTGATGTGGCGGCGTTAACCGCAACAGTTATGTTCAATTGGAAGCTGCAGTTAAACTGAGACACACACATTTTGACAGAGGCTTCAGAGGGGAAATGTGTTGTATGTTTGTCCACTGGGAAGAAGCCCGAACATGGAGCGCTACTCTCTTAGCTGCAGTGCTGGATGACTCCTAATGGATATTCATGCTCTCAGCTGTTGCCATGCGACTACAGAAAAAACCCTTATGAAGTATTTTAGCCATTTACAACAACGTGATATCGTATTTATAAATGAGTGACTCAAGCTTTTGCTTCTGTGAGCACGGGAACGTACAGTGAGCCCCTTTTTTGAGTTGAAAACACTGCTCCTTGTAAACACATACAGGCCCTTTAAAAAATCACATGATACAGATATCCATTTGAAAATGAATATCACTCACTTTATAATGCAGTTTGCTCAGAGCTCTCACATTTCTTCCTAATGAGCTTGGGAACTCAAAACATATCTAAGTCAAACCACTCTCTGTTCAAATATGTGAGCGTCAGGAGCAGTTTTGAGACATGTATGTAACGCAGCATATATCACGTTTCAAAATTCATAACACCGGTCCTGCGAATCCAATGTAAATGAGTTCTGGCCTTCAGTTATGAATATATTCACAGTTGTTTATTAGAATTTAAATGAGGCTGAGGAATTGAATTCCACAGGCCAAATGAAGCCCGTATATTTCTGACTGCTAATGAATGCTGTTCCGAAAATGCAGTGATTCTCGATAATCCTGCCAAAGGCATCCAATACCATCCAGCTGGCACTCAGATGTTCTACAGATGCGCTCACTTCACAAAGAATAAGGCCCATGGAAATAAATACATCCACAACACTGCAGTGCAAAGTATGGAATGCGTGAATAATGAATTTAAATAAAACATACTTGGGCTGTGTGACTTCCAAGCTAACAATTTGGTTACGAGTTACACTGCAGAGACACATAAAGTCCATTGACTGTATTAGTTCTGCATGACGCCGTGGCTCATGCTTTGCACCCGTAGGGTCAAATGAGGTGACCGATGTTTGATGCACATCATTTACACATTTATTATTGTTGTCCACTGAATATATTACAGCGGAAATTGCAGAAAATTTAACACCTTCATGCATACAGTGATGTTATCTTTCTGGACAACATCCAATGGGTAAGGCTGCTAAAAGAAGGAGATTTCCCACGGAAAATGTCTTACACTCGACATTCCTGCCCTCATATAACCCCTCCAATACAGATTAATAGAATGAATACAAGTGAATGGAATAAATACAGATAATATATCTTACAAAATGCATTAAGTTTGCTAATATGGCTAATGATTAGAATTGGAAGGTCATGCACCAAATGGAGTAAAATTTGGAAGGACATTCTCTCTTCATTGGATCTGTTAAATTCATTTTCAGCTGCGAAAAGTTTGGAGGAGAGCTCGAGCCAGCTCGCTGTCACATGGCAGGCAGGGTTGTTTTATGCATGCTCACTTCTTCTTCTTCTGAATTTGGTTACCAGGCACCGTGACACATATCCCACACAGAAGAGAATCACCGATTTGATTTGTATTTAGATAAATTGAGAGTTTAAATAAATAACTAATGAGATGCATAGATTGCATAGGGACACTCCCACTAAAATGTGGAGTGTCTGCTGGCATAAGTACCATCATATAAGGGCGTGTTGCTGCACAGTGAATTAACCGTTCACTGAAAATTGTAAACATAACTGTTATGTAAACACTTGTGGGACAGGAAGAAATAATTTTTGAGTTAGTTTAGTGGAATGTCATGGGAAGAGGCCACAAAACCACTTCATTATGGTTTGGTAGGATGGACTTAAATTTTTAAAAAGTCATAAGTGGAAAAGAGAAGAGAGCTATTATTATGAAATCTACCTCCAAATTAAAGAATTGCAGTCGTAGCATTAAGATTTTGAACGTATATGTTGACTGGCCTGGGCCCTTTCTTGGTGAGTGATGGTGAGGCTGAGGAGAGCTGACACATGAGGGCGAGGCAGGGTGGAGCCGTGCAGCGCAGAGTCAGTCCTGTTGGATTTGGCAATAAAATGTCCAGCTCTGCACCTCCACAGCATCCTCCTCACACAATGAGTGTTTTATGTCTTCACAGCCATTCGCCGAAATCAAACCACATGCCCATATGTGACTGAGGTTCAGTGGCTTAACATTATTTATCTATATTTCACTGAAAAATGCTATAGAGCCCCTTTTTTTTTTAACAACACATATTTGTAGCGCGAGACTTCGAGGAAGGAAGTACATTACATCTGTAACACGAGACACCTGCTCACAGTAAAAGCCTCATTCATAAATCCCGTCAGAGAGATTTTACTGTACAAGTTAGCCAACTCTAATATTTCACCGCAGACAGACTGACTGTTTCAGGGCCACTAACTTTGTTTCCAAGTGACCTCTGGAGGGATGTGATTCAGGAGGCAGCTGTGAGTTCACATGGAGAGCGCAATTGATAGGTAAGGTCTTGCATTTAAAAGAGGCCTCAGGTGGCACGTTTGGGTGAAGGTAAAACCATTATCTTCTTTGAATGAATCATACTTCTGATGGTCAGCCTTTACATAAGCCACCACACAGGACTAATACCACATGCTTATGAGCGAGGGGGTCATTAGATCAGTGTAAAAAAAAGGGCTCAAATGGAATATTTTACAACATGGAGGCGCTGCAGTAACGTCCTTGAGTGAATTTTGCATTAAAAGGAAAAAAAATATATAAAAATCTTAATTCTTGCTAGAGGTTCTTATCTCAGCAGTGCTTGCTGTTCTTCACATCATGAAGTTATTGGAATAAACAAATAACACGGGCAACCTTCAGGGATCCTCTGACCTTCCTGTAGATCCACCAGCAGATCAAAGTTCTCACAGATCCTGTGAAAATATCTCAAATTCTTCAAGACTTGTGAAAAACATTGAAATTCATGATTTTCAGATGATATATTTCGCCCCCTGGATGAACTCTGCGATTTGATAATCTCTTCACTTTCTAAATGGCGCCACCATCAGGTCATAATACTTACTGTCCAATACTTTTTAGAAATCAAATTACACAAGACCTAATGACATTTCTATCAGCTTTACTCTTTGTTTGGTGCTAATCAGCAAAGGTTAGCATGCTAACAAACTAAACTAAGATGACATTAGGGTTTAGCTTAAAGCACGCCAGCATGGCTCCACTCACAAGATGTGTTTTTTTTGTTTGAATTCCCTAAAATTGGCCAAACTGTGCAATGGTTGTCACTAGACAGGTGTTTTAACGTTTCTCTACTGATTTTGAAGCTGTTTGTGCACTCTTTTTAAATCTGAGATATAAACAAACCCCCAGAGTTTGCCCCACATTTCCTACAATAGATCCACTATATTTCTTCAAGTACAAACAGGAAGAAAACTGCAGTGAGCGATAAATCTTTCAGTGTAATTACGGGTTCCTATTGTTTTGCAACACAGATGTGGAAAAAAAGGTTAACTTATGGTTTTGTTGTTTGTCCTCTGGACATCTGTGGCAGCAGCTTCTAAGTGTTGTGTGCGACAAAAAAACTCTTCAGCCAGAACCAAACGCTAACTTCGCTTCCATTGCAGCTGTTTTACATTTCATTTCCACTTCAAGGTTTCTGCAGAGCTAATTCCCTGCATCAGCTTCCAAACTGTATCCTCAATCCTACAAGGGGGGCTCAGGAATGCTGGCCTGCATGCAGTAAGACAGATGTCAGGTAATGGCTGAACATTCTCTGGCAGACGCCACCTGATCATGTTTTTATTACAAGACCTTTCAGTACTGCTTTTGGTGTCATGTTGAAAACTCCTTTACCGTGCTGTGCTGTGCTTTTTGGAAGCAGGCGTTCCCACGGATCCACTGTGCAGACATTTTTCAGGGAGATGGAGTTTGGTTGCTCAGCAGTGTATGTTCAAAAACTTAAATGAGGTACTGAAGGTTTTCTATTAGAGTTGAAGGGAAGGTGAAAGTAACGTCAGTGTATGTCTCATGAGCACTTTCTGTAATTTGTTATGAGCTGCAAGCATAAAAAAATGGGCCTGTTTGTGTTTAGACTGTAAAACCTCCAATAAGGATGTTCATTATTAACCCTAATCAATGGTCTATTATTCGGGCTTATTCTTGATTGAATGCAATTCAAATCATCGTTGTCAAACTGATTAATTTTTCTGACATGAGATGTTTATTTTGTGTCGATTATCAGCGTAATTGCGACCCGTGCAGTTTGCTTGTCATGTAGATGCATCGGGAGAGCAGAAAGGCTCCGTACGAGCTTTAAGACAACATGACAGTCTTCTTTACCTTTGACAACCATGTTCAACTACGCCTGGAAAAGAAATCAACAATTTGGCATGAGAGAAAATCCAGTTTATTCCACTTTCAGTTGCCAGGAAAATTATTTGTGCTCACAAGTATCTGCATGTTGGATGACACCATGATTTCTCAGCAACAACAGCTGCTGAGTGAGTTAGTGTTGAGACTTTCACCGAAAATACAAAATATGACAAATGACTGAAGGCAAATGTTGACTTCTGCAGAGATGAGGAGCTTCTTACGTGGAGCTCCTCGTATTTCTGTTCGTCTGGTTGATTGCATCAAACTCAATTTCCGTCCCATCACTCCTCTAAACTCAACACCTCAACGAACTGATGTGCTGTCTGGTTTGATAACGTCTGACTGCAGAGCGGAAAACATGAATTTTGCTTGGAGAAAGTTTGTCGACGCTTTAAAAACGTGTTTTCGACAGGATTAAAATCTAATCATTGGTAGATTTTCCTATTTTAAAGTTTGGATTACACTTTCTAGGGAGCAGATAATGCTATTTTAAACCGCTGACCTCCCTCCCACTGTCTGCTAAAGTAGAGTAGAAGCTAGTGTGTGTGTGTGTGTGTAACACTTATGACTCACCCTCCTTAAACTTACTTCACCATCCATGATGTCTCAATTGACTCATAACTTAAACCTGATTAAAAGTGTCTCCTCCTCTTCCACTCCAGCTCCCATTTGACACTGAACTCGGGCTAATTAGTCAACTCAATAAAGGGTTTATAGCTTTCGGCTGGATTCACCTGCTGATGTGGAAAAAAAAAAAGCAAGATGCTCTGAATATTATGAGTAAACGATCTCTCACGGACAGAAACAAACGAGTTAATATCATTCGTTCAAACACTTCAAGGATCTGAAAACCGTTTGAAAAACATTTAGTATTTACAGCGAAAAAGCTCCACACCAGCCTTTCCCCTCACTCAACCTTGACTAAACGGCCATTTGCATAACACATTATGCTTTTGCTCGGCTTTTTTTTTTTTTTTTCCTTTCCATACATCTGCAAGATATGTTTATGCATTTAATAAAAGGAGTGCAAATAAACACCAGAAGCTCGCTCATTTTTCTAGTAAATTAATGTACATTAGAGAATCAGGCAACCAGAAAGAGCAGGTTTAATTTTCCCCCCTTAGGCTGGCCTCAAGCTAATTGCCATCCGATGGTTATTGGTACCCTTACGTGTTGCAAAATGCTCTCTCACACTGCAAATTAGTTATATAGCCTCCGGCGGTTATTAAACAAGATTGGACCACATTGCTGTTAGATTCGAACTCCTTAGCAGGTCATGTGTATCATTAGTTTACTTCAGAGGAAGAAATGGAAGCTTTCTGGCTGCGGCGACATCTCCGTTGTGTTTCAATCTACTGTATCGTCATCTTCAGAGGACAATAAAAACAAAATGAATCCGAGAGCATCATTATTGAGATCACTAAATCTTAACTGAACTCAACAGTGTCTAAATCAACTAGAATGCCTCCTCAGTAGTCAGTAATACTATGGATATTTGTCTTGAAAAAAGGCTAGAAAATGCATTTTTGGCTGTAAAGTGACAGGATGCTTCAGGGTCACACATGGTCAGCCTCTCTTTTCTGCAGCTTTTCGCTCCTCCGGGGCCTTTTCCATGTTCCAGTCTGGCACAGTCTGGTACATCAGATTGCATAGTTGGCAACAATAACAGTGGTTGTTCTTGGTGTGCACTCATCTCTCCTGTCATCTGCATTTCTTCTGGTTTGGCCGATCAGAGCGTTCAGCTGCTGCCGTCCGTCGCTCAAAGATCCCGATTCTCACAATCTTTTGCTCTCTTCCACAAGAAATATGCTCCTTCTTTTGTTTGTTTAATCAAGCATGTAATCATTTTGGAGCTCGCTCTCCCTCAGATTTTATGAGACGTGAATAATGTCTGGAAATACAAATGTGTGTTGGGTGAGGGACGTATTTTTTTCAGCAAAGAAGAATGCATCAGGAAGACTTGACTAGTCACTCTCACACTCTCACACGTTCAAGTGGAAGTTTGATAATAAGGCAACTTATTAATTTTCATATCTGTGGATCAGTGTTTCAGTACATCTCATCTCCTTTGGGATAAAAGCCAGAATTGCAGGCTTGTATTGTACACAACTGCAGTTTCAAGTTACTGTTTTCGCAGTGCGGTCAACATGAGCATAGAAAATAGAAGAGTGCTTATATAAAGAGGATAATTTGAAGTCAACACGGGCCAAAAACATCAGTATGTGTACTGCATATGAACCAGCAGAAGTAAAAATAACCAACATGAATGCACTCACTTATATTAGTCTAGAAAAGAAACTATATTTAAATATATAGCATATTTTATACTATGCCCCACATATTTCAGAGAGATGAATACTGGCTCTAACAGACTGAATCAGACTTATTAGTCTACTGTTTTGTCCTGTTTTCACAGAGAGCTTTAGAGTTTTTTGGCAAATTTAGTTACATCCTACCGTTTTTCAGCCTTTGTGAAAGCTAAGCTAACTGACTGCCACAGCAGCTTTTGTCTATATTTATCGAACAGACAATGTTTTATTTCCGCTGTCTGACTGTTTGCAGGAAATCCACTGAGTGTATTTCCAAAACGTTGCACTGTTCCTTTAATACTCAGCCCTGAGCAAGCACGTTACTAGTTCCTTCCTCTTGAGTTCCCACATTACACATAAAGGTGTAAAGTTCAGCCATTTAATCCCAACATCAGCTGAGATTAAACCTCAAAATGTAACTATAATCAAAACTTTTTCTAACATCTACCAAATGTTGAAATTCCTGTTTCAACCACAGCTTTCTTCTTCTTACTCTTCCTTCGTGTTCATGAACTACATTTTCCATGTGACAAACAGCTTATCAGCTGAAAGAAGTTACAAGCAAAAATTTAATGTTCATATGATCCGAGTTTGTTGTCCCTTTCGAATCTTCTGTAAAACTATGCAGAACTGCTAAGCATCTGTTTTGCCACAACTGTGTGAAAGATTCAACACGCGATTGCACAAGGAGCTTGGTTGTCTGGCTCGGCAAACCAGTGACGTGTGCTCGGGCTCCTCCGTGCAGCTGTGCAGCTGCGCTCTGCTTCATGCTACTGCAGGCGGCCGCACAGCCAGTCAAACCCAACTTCATGAGACACATCATTTCCTCTGGTTATTTTAAGCCTTCATAACCAACCGGGGTGACGGCATTTGCTCTGGCCTAACACTGGGGATCTGTGTGAACCACAGCTCACACAGAATACACGCCCTCACACACACACATACACACACACACACACAAACACAAAATCCCCACCCTGGATCCCCCCATTCCTCCCCACTGTGAGCTTTCGTCATCCTCATGTGAAGCAACTTGCTCTTTTGTTGGTTCTCCCGTCTTGCTATATTTATCTGGCGCATGCTATTCCAGACTGTCATCTGCCTGATCCCAGGCCTGGTGCTATCCCCCCCCCCCAACCCCCTTGATTCTGTCTGAACTTAGTCTGTAATGAGGTCGTCTGGCGTCAAATTACTCAGAACACTTCATGGTCCCACGGCGGTGCTGATGAAGATTTTCAACAGGATGGGAGCTGGCGCTGATTCGCCTTCATGTCAGCATGCTGTGAAAAGTGGCCGTGCTAACTGCAGCTTCCCGCTGCAATGTTTTGGGAATTATAGAGCGGCGGCCTCGCTATTTTGGATTTGAATTTTATGTTCCTCAAAATCATCCATATGGAAAATAAAGATAATGAAGGCACATTCTCGGTGAAGTTGCCCATCAGGTGTGAGGTGTTTTTCAGAGTCTGTGAAACCATTTTGTCTGTGACAAAACATGTCGAGTGGAAGTAATTTTTTAACATATCATGTGTCTTTGGGCTAAAGCTCAATCTCTGAGCACTGGAGCAAATGCTAATAGTGTCTCAGAGTCGAGAACTAATTAGAAGCACAAAAAACTATTAGTTTGAAGTCTGATGTCTCATGATAAACCGCTGCGGCCTTGTGCTCGTGAGTCATACACCCTCTGGGCTGGAGGGAGTCCCTGCACTCACAGTGGATTTCTCTATATTTAAAAAGTGAGTCATATTCATGTGCAAGCTACTGTCCCTGCTGGACCTGTAAAAATAACAGATATCTGTCTCTAAGGGACAGTTTCTATGCAGAACGAAACTTTATGCACACAACAAATAAATATTCAAGACGTTTTGCAACCGAAATCCTTTTCCACTGGATGTATGTATGCGTCACTACTGTGTATGATGTACTTTATATAGAATCTCCTAAAAAAAAACGAGTTCCCATGAGTTGGAGAGTTGCTGAGAGAGCTATCATAGGAAAAAAAAACAACATCTGATAACAAACTGGTCTCCCAGTCTGTGTTTGAGGAACTACTTCAGATGTAACACTGAGCATTTTTCAAAACCTGGCTAATTACGGCACACTTGCATTCTTTCACCGCGGTTGTTTTTGTCTATATTAGGAAAGAGACGTGGAGGGACAGTTTTGATGAAACCCTACAGCTTTGGCTTGTTGCTAACTGACCAGGCCGACTCCAGATGTTGGAGTGGAAACCTCAGGCTTTTCCTAACACGTCTCGGATGAATCCGCCAAATACTGGAAATGGAAACATTTCCCATGATTCACGCTGCTTTTTTTTGCGAAGCCATAGCAACCTCTTGTTAGCCACCGGCCACATCAGTCCGATTCCTCTGGTCGGGGCATGTGAGTTACATGCGATGTAGAGTGTTCGACAAAGCTTGCATTGTTCCTTGATCTGATTTAAGATATTACAAGCTGATAACACTCATGATAAACAGGGAGGAAATATCTGTAGAGCCGATCTTTGGAAGTTAACTGAGTAATTCCATGAAAGCCCTTTGGGCTAAGAGGACATTCTGTTTTTCTGTTTTCCTATTAATTTTTTTTTCCAATGGATAAGAGAAACAATGCCAGTCAGAATAGGACTGATTTCTCTTTATTCAAGCAAAAAAAATGATAAAACAGACTATTCTCTAAAATAAATGAAAAAAAAAAAAACGGTAAAAAACCCACACAGGCCACTCGTATCGAGACATCTGGTCATGCATAATTCCTGCTTATTGAAAACTTGGCTGTTCTGCGATGATGAGAATTTTCTCTGGAGTTTTCATTTTTGGGCACTAAACTCCCCAACAGCTCTTATCAAAAATAAACATGCAGAGTTCAGTCGCTGCAGAGGGAGAAGAATATAAGCCTGTCTGTCTCTGGGCCATAACACACACACACACACTCTGATTTTAAAATATGTTCCACTTCAGGTCTTGGCCCCATTGTGGTTTTTACAGGTAACCTAATGTGCATAACAGTATCAGTGTAGTATATCAAGGTAGGTAGCATCTGTCTTTTTGTTCTTATATAGCCATCTGTATCTTTACTATTATCACTTCCCTTGTATTTTACAGGGTTTACTGTTTATGATGTTCCGTTATCAACAGGAATCTTATGATTATTATTATTATTATCCATATCCTGTTTTCTGCTGCTGCTGCAAAGACACAATATCCTCAAAATATCACAACTCAAATCTAATCTGCTGCTCCAGATATCTGAGTCCTTCAAGCTTTTAGCCAAGGACACTAATTTAATTGAACTTTGTTCTGAACACTCGGCTGTGTTCTCTGCTGGCAATGTCGGCCATTACAGTTCGAACAAACACTAGTGGGTTCCTGGTGGATGAATCCTGTCAACTTTTTACATCATCTCCTGCCACAAATGCAGGAGAACGGTGATCTGTTTGGGGCATGAAAACACAATGACTCCCACTGTCTGGTTGAGTGAACACTAACTTCTGAATATTTCACTCCATTTCTGTGATATTTAGTCAGTAGATTGCTCTAAATTTTATACACTTGATCTTTAAGGCAAAATTGGTTATTTATCTATTATTTGAGACTACATCTGTGATCAAATGCCAGCAATCCAATGGCCCTTCCCATAAGCCTCTGCTGTAGGCGACTGTTTAGAGTTAATTAGCATGTTAGCATGCCAACATGGTCAGTGTGGTAAACATTAAACTTGCCCATGTTAGCGTTGTCACTTTCAGCCTGTTAGCATCTTAAGTTAGCTCTTAGTCCAAAAGTATAGTGTTTGAGTGCATCTAACAGAGTTGCTGGCACTGTTGTGGACTCATGGGAGGATGAGTTTTGTAAATGTTAAGAAAGAACAGAGTTAATTTTAGTTAGAAGTATGATGTGCAAAGTTATTTCTGAAACACTTCCATTATAAAATCCAACGAATTATAAACATCAGCTTATAGCTTTCATCAAAAAATCATGGCACTAAAACCATGAAAAACCCATGTTGGCTTTTTTTTTTTTTCAGTGCAATTGTCGGGAGTAAATGTTGAATATTTCCCTCCTTCACCCATGCAGCCCTCAGACCCCACTCTGCTGCTGCTGCTGCTGCTGTTGTTGCTGCTGCAAGACTTTGTCCTTAAAATTGCTGGAAATTGCATGGCAACAAGGTAATCAACAACAATTTAAAATCCCAAACTGCTATTTAGAGACCTGAATTCTGGGTGTAGACCATCCGTCACTAATCTCCTGCAAAACCCCCTTCCACTGACTTATCTGATTGACGTGAAGTGGGTTAAAACAACATGGCAGCACACCATGTGATGGCCTTTGACCTTCCAACCAGGGACAGAATCTGGGTCTGTGTTTATGTACAGAAACTCTTTTGTGTACACACCCAAGGCTAAATGAGGTCTGTGTGTGGGCTGTCTGCCTTCTCTAAGCAGATCACGGCCCTAAAATATAATCCGAGCAGCCTGCATTTTGACAGCCAGCAACCTCAAAGAGAGCAATGTGGGAAAGATCATCTGCCAGGGGAGTAAAGAGTCCTCAAGGCGAGGGACATGTCTCCTTTTCAGTGTTCGTGCATCACAATGAGAATAAACTGAACGCTGATATGTGCTTTTGAAGTTACAGGGTCCTCTGCTCTCAGTGTGACTACAATGCCAGTGATACATTCAGAGGGAAAAAAGGTTTTATCTTTCTGTCTTTTTTTCTTTTTTTTAGATTTTGGCCCATCTGTGACGCTCTGAGGGACAACCTTATAACTTCATCACATTTATTCCACCGTGATGGAGTCCAATTTTTTATATATCATGGCCCCCCTGTCAGAAATTATAAAGTCTTACTCTCCAAAGTTCATTGCTTAAAAAATCTAAAATTTGCTCTTAAGAATTCTGATCGTAAGGGAAGCAGGGAATGAAATTTGCCTTAAAAAAAACCTGTAAGCGCAGACATATTAACAAAAAAATCGAGCTAGCGGATCCCTGTGGACCTCCGATTTCTCCATATCTCTTTAATGCATTCATTGGTTTTACATACAAATTAGTTTGTGGTGATTCAATAATGCATATTTTTTTAAGGACATAATTTTATAACATTTAAATACAAACTGAATAATAAAACGTGTGAAACTACATTCAGATTTTGGAGCAGCTCGAGGTAGGGCTTCAAATATTTGTAGTAATACAACTGTTATACTGTGTTTTAGAGCTGCAGGCGGTATTATTTAACTATTAAATTACTACAACGTAATAACCACACAGTGATCCTGCAGTCTTTTGGGGCTCCATACAGTCTGGGGCCCCTGGGCAGTTGCTCATTTGGTAATCTGCCCCGGCCCCAAGGTTAGCCACTTTACATAAAGGACACCAAAGATGAAGAGTAAAATTATTACCAAAACTGCTGCCATTCATTACAGTTTACAGACCAACATACTTGTTTGCCTTTGACCGTACTAACCATAATCATGTGCATTTGAGATTTGGTTTCCATTCAGTTTTTTTATCTCCAAATGAAGTGTTCTTGACAAAAAATTGGCATAAATGATTGAAATAAAATATATTTTGTCATAAAATTGAATAGTCCTTGAAGTCGTTTGGTTAAATAAAGGATAGAAATAAGCACAAACCCCAGTTTTTGTCACACACTCTCTGCATTTGAAATTTTTCGCCGACTTGCTTATCTGACTGCAGCAGCTCGCTGTGAATGAGCAGCAATGGCCTGGTGTCTTACTTACAGACACCTGGACATGAGTTATTTCTATTACAGGAGTCAAGCCTCTAACATTTCCATTATAGGACTGACAGAGTGATGATTGGCCGGACATGCTGCCCACCCCGATGCTGCAGGTCAGATATAACATTTCACCTGCAGGAACAAGATGAAGTTATAGAAAAGAAAAGGAGCGGCTAAGGCAAGTTGCCCATACAGTTAACTTTGGATTTTTGCAATGATGATAGCCTCGGGCCAGAAACCCCCCCACCCCCCCAAAAAAAGTTAATAAACCATGACTCACTGAAACTTTCTCTCTGAAGTGCCAGATAAAACATCAGGCAGAGAGAAGTGAGGAAGGTTATATAATATTAGAAATGCTATCAATATTGATTGTCTCCCATGCAGAGATGTTATGAGGGTCTCATAAAATCTCCCAAAGTACAAGAATGATTTACGTCGTGCACTTCAGTTTTAGCAGGAATTCACTTGTTCTTTAGCAGTGAAACCATCAGCACCGCTTCCCTCTTAAAAAAGGACACGTTGGGATTAAAAAGTAATTGCAGATTACATTCTTAGGATTCTTATTTTTCCTTTTTTTCAGTGTAGTATTGCATTTTTTACATATTATAGCAAATATTTTGTACACAATATTGTACAGTACTGTACAAAAGTAAAATGTGAATAGTAAAACTCATTCCATATTTCAGACATCCAGCTCTTCAGTCACATATGGAGGAATTTTCAGAGATAGAAGCCGGAGAGTGGCTGTGCGTTCTGCTCTGCATTCATAAACACTCTGATTTTCTTGTTTGGGTTTACTCCAAATGCCCCATTTCCATTCTGTCCTACCACACTGCATTGTGTTTAAACTGAGAGGTGAGAGGAGGGGTCACGAAATGTGTGTGTGGGACCAACACAACCAGCAGAAACACTAATCTCATCAATTTCCTAATGCAAATATTGGACTTATTAATCCTCTGTGCAGACACTTGTAGTCACACCATTCTCCCTGCCAACTCTCAAGGAACACATGGAGGCCTTGTACACAGGCACTTTGCAAAGCTCAGGCAAATTTCATGTTTATTTTGCCTTGTTACCATAGAGACTTTATACTCTAGGGGAGATAGCAGGCTCATATTCAGTCTTGGGATGCAAATCCCCCCGTTAAGCTTTGCAATTGAAAATGCAAACACATTCAGGAGCAAGACTTCTCTAAAACACTCAAAAATGTGCATAAACCATTAGACGATGTTTGTTGTGGATGATGTTGTGTTATTATATGTTGTCTGAGCACTTTAAGACAAGCATCAGAAATTAAATATGTAATAATTAATTGCCTAATTGCAACGTTATCTTGTAGCTTTTTCACATCGCACATATTGTTAGTATTTCACCCGGAGCATCATTAGTTCTGCCAGCAGAGTTGGACAGGAGTGTTATTTTCTGCCCATTTCTGCTGCTTGTCTGCCTGTTCATCTGTCAGGTCATATATGTATGTTAGAAACGCCAATATTTTTATAAATGGATTTTTTTTTTCCCAGAAAATAACACGAGACAAAATACAAGACAAACAAACAGAAAAGCTTCGTTGAAAAAGGCTGGTAATGGAGCAAGAAAGACGTAATTTACTCTTCACACTGTTTGGCCCGCGGAGGGGAGTGGCAGTGAATGTGGCTTCCTCAAGAAGCACATAACATCCAAACACACACACACAGCAACGTGCAAAGTTTGTGTGTCTATCAACATACAGCAAAAAATAAGGGTAAAAAACTCTATCACCAGGCCAACCAAACAACAAGCAAGCACCGGAGAGGAATTTATGGTTTGAAAATAACTACCCTGGCAATTTTTCCAAACCTTGGTAAAGTAGTGGTTAAGGAGCAGCCTCCTTGGCCGCTGAAAAGAGACAGAGCTGCAGCCTGCTTTAAAGACAGGAACATGTCATGTTCAATTTCAGATAGAGCCATGATAAAGTGAGCATCCCTTTGGTTTTTTAGGAGAAAAAAGAGAGAAAAAAAAAGAAAAGGGGGCTGTTACTTTGCCGCTGAATGCAGAACCCTGACGGTTGTCCACTTTCGCTGTCAAAAAAAAGATGGGACTCTTTTAAATCCCACGGAGGAATGATACTCACTGATTCTCAGGGTCTAAAGGGGCTGACAGGTATTTTGTGAGCTCGTGTGGGTGTAAGAGGGTGTTATCAATCACAGTGGCGGTGCTGAAGTGAGGGACGTGACATCAGCGTGAGGCTAAACAGGCAGGTCTTCAAGCATGAATGCTAAAATAAATTGACTGTGAAACACATCTCAGCTTTCTTACATTTTCTTTATATGTATATATATATATATATATATATATATATATATTTATATATTGTACATGAGGAGCAGATTATAGAATTGATTTGGTGAGCTCCTGCTTATGCTCTCACTACATCATAGCTGCTCCTCAGGCTGCTATGTGGGCAGGAGAGAACACGATGGCATGAGACTTTTGGGAAAATGGTAGGTTGAAGAAAACTCATGGAAAATATTATCATAGTGGGAAGACTCAACTGGGCTGCATTTAACTGTATTCTCTCCTCCGCTTGCTGAGCAGGACACCCCCTCCCCCTCAAAACCTCAAAAAACCAAAGAAATACAGGAAGAGTGGGTGAACACAGAACACCTTGACACGCTGCACAATGCTCCTGTTAAGAAAAGGTGCCAAAGACTCGAAGAAACCTCCGGGCATCTTGACGTCATGCGGCTCACAACCTGTGACATTTAAAGCTGTAAACACACGGAAGAAATGAAACCTTCTGTGAGCCTTCTCAGTAGTTGCAGGGGGGTGGGGGGGAAGGAAGAGTCCCACGACAGCTTGTGGCAGGCATTTTTGAGGAGCAAAGCGGGGGGGTGGGGGTGGTGGGGGGCAAAATCTAATCATTGACTTGGTACATCTGGTTAACATTAGCATTTAGCTCTCCAGGGTCAGTGGGTGAGCGCTGTTTCACACTGAGGCGGCGAGGATTCAGCCAGCAGATAATTAGATGGGGAGAAATCGTTCCTTCTCTAAAGATTTCCAGTATTTATTTATTTATTTTTTTTTGTCCTCCATCAATTTTGGTTTCGGAAAATTACATCTACTCCACCATTTAACCAGTCAGCACTATTTATAAAGATAACTAACTACTGTACATATGCAAAAAAAAAAAGGGGTTTATGCAAATCGTCGGCGAATGCAATGAGACCACGTGAAGACGGCCGTCACTTTCTTTGCTCGGCGTACAGCTAATTCTTTCACTGAGGTGTCGCCGTCACGCCAGTCGGTGGGGTTTATCTATAAATGAGCAAACAGAAGGGCAAATGACTCGTTTTATGCTTGTCATGAACAGATCACAGTGCAGACGATCTGACTCCAGCTCTCCAGCTGAGCTTTGATTCTGTGCCACAGAAACAAAGCGGCACTCCTCCGTTCAGATCAAGAGCCACTTTTTCACTCTAGCTGCCAATGCTCATGGAGAGGTTTGCCCGGACTTAATTGGAGTGGAACTTTTGCAGTGAGAGTTTGAAGATCTGACAGCCGGCGAAAGACAATGGGCTCAACAGCTGCTCTAAGTCCAACGCCGATCCCTGCCAGCTCACCATATGAGTCTTTTTTTTTTTTCGCCGAGGTGAACCGGTTAAGCCGTTTGATGACATTTATTTCATCTTCACAGTCCACACACCGGATTTGCCTTACCCAAACACTGTCAAACACATCCCACCGCACTCACACTCAGGAGGAATAAGAGGAACGCCTGCATCATATCACAGTGAGAAAAGGTACATCTGCAGCAGACTTTACTCACGCACTGTGGAGTCATTGTATGGGCCTTGGCCTTCCAGCATCCCCCCCCCCCTCTCTGACACACACACACACACACTGCCTCTCTCACTCCCTCGCTAGCCCCTCTCTCACTTTCATCTCCCCTCTCTGGGTGGATAAGGAGCAGCACTGCCTGCAACTGTGCTCCTGCCTCTGAAAGAGCCATTCATTGCTGCCGGCAGAGGGACCTCAGCTCACCTCCCAACCACAGAGGGCTTCAACTTCAACCACCTCCCGCCTTTTTGGCAACACGCTTTCAATGCAAACATTCTCAAGGTAAATGCCCTCACAAAACTGAGCCGGCCACTGACTGACTGACTGACTGAAAAGCAAAGAAGAAGACGAAGAAGACAGAGAAAAAAAGAAACAGCAGCAGATGAGAAATCGACAGATGTCTTCTCAGAGCTTGGACCACAGTCAGACCTTTGGCACATCTTTCCACTCATGTATTGAGTTTCTTCCAAGAAAGAGGCTCAATGTTGAGCAATGTATGGCATGGATACTCTCAGAGCAGACAACATGATAATAAAAGAAAAAAAAAATATTAAAAAAGAAAGACCTGATCCGGCTTTTACCTAAAAAAACGCTGCGTTCAGTTCAACACTGATGCAGGTTGAAGTTAAAGTTTGCTTAGTTTTTAAGTTGAAGAGGCTCAGTTTTCATCAGCTTGTCATGCTTTGATTTATGCACTGGGCAAGTCTCACACAGGGACAGTGATCTGATCTCCCTCTCTGGCAGAGGAGAGCTGACACTTAAGGAGTGATTTGCAGTGGCACTTACCTCCGTGACCGGGACTGGGGAGACAGAGCAGCAGGGTCAGGAAGGCACCAGCCAGGACCGAATGTAGGGCTCTCATATTTTTTTTTTTTTTTTTGCGTGCTGAAAGTTTAAGTCCTCCTCTCACGTTAAAGACACTCCATTCAGAAGGGACTGAATGAGTTTCCAGTTTTGGGACCTGCTACAGGATACTCCTCTATGTGAAGGGGCAGGGCTGGGGAGGGACCATAAGAGAGACGCCCTCTTTCAGCCCCCACTCTTCTCTTAAAACACACACACACACACACACACATACACACAGAGTGAGAGATTGGAAAATCATATCCTGCCTCTTGCCTCTCCCTTCTCGCTCTCACATTCAGTCATTCATAAGCTCTAAACCTGTTAATTCACACATGTGCAAAAAATCAATTACACACAGTTATTCCATTTTCATGTGTTGATGTCAGTCTCATCTATCTCAGAATGCAACTCCTTTAAAAGTGGTAGTAGACTGACATGGTGATTTTTTAATCACTTTTTAACCACAAAACAGGATTTATTATTTTGTATTTATTTGTTCTTCAGACAGAGTTTGATAGTTTCCTCTTTGTGGTGACACACAGCCGACTTTCAGAGATTGTTTGAAGGAAAACTCGGCTTAAGCGCCTCTGATGAGTCCCAGAAATCGTCGTTGCAATCAGAAAAATTGATGTTTTCCACTGTTTGTAAGATGGCTGCAATGAAATACTTGACCAAAATAACTGTTTTTGGTCTTCTGGCTCCTAACAATTTTTGTTGTTTGCAGGCGAGAGTCACCTCATAGACATACAGGAGGAGCTAAAAGAGGGGAGGGGGGGGGACAAATTACATTTCTGTGTAACAACAAGTCCTTCAAGTTCAGCTTTTTTATTTTTTCTGTCTGATAAAAGCATCAAAAACAGTTATTCACCTTTGTCTGAAGAAAGAATCTGATCTCATTTTGACTGACATGGAGTCACCACGGTGTCGATTAAGCTTGTTTACCATCAAAATTAGCGTCTAACAGGACGTCTGTGTCCTCTCTTATGAAAACTGAACACATTAATACAGACACACAGACACACTGCACATCTCCAGACTTTTACTCTTATTGCATTAATTTTACACCACAATCACTTTTACATGATATTTCTGTGCATTTTTCCGAGCATGCATTGAACACATCCATTTCTATAACTAGCAAATTCTCATGCATGAGCACGTTCACCTGTTTGCATCGGTCCACACTGACGCTTTCTGCAACAAGCTGCAGATCAAACACGGCGGCGGCGGCACCACCTCCCTGTCTCTGTGTGACTCTGTGTCGGTGTGGCCGCTCCAGGATTCGTCGACCTCCCTCCTTTTGTCTCACTCTGTAATTGAAGTGGCCTCCGGAGACCCGGGGGCTGCCTCCTGCAAGGATAACCCTTTTACTTTTAATTAAAGACAAATCAGGATGTCCAACTCTCTCTCAACTCTCCCGCTTTATCTTCCAAGCCTTTCCCTTGATCAATGTCTCGTTCTTAACATTTTTTTGTTCAACAAACCTGCTACCAAAGCTAATTAAGCTCACTCTTTAGCGTGAAGTGGAGGTGGGCCGAGTTGGCTTTTGCATTCACTATCGCACCTCTATTGATAGGGCAGGGTAAATGAAAAAGTTTTACTACTCCCCGTCGTCGAAGGCAGAGACTTTGATTATGTCGAGTGCTGTTGCTGTTTGTTCTCTTCTTGGCTTTTACTTTCATTTTTTTGTGTGTGTGTGTGTGTGTAATGAACATGTACACACTCCTCTTAAGGATGAGTATTTTCTGGTCGGATGCTGAGATTAAACCTCAAGTTCACTCTCAAAGCCTCAACGTTCAATTTCACCTGTCTCACAGTCAACTGGTCTGCAGACTCTTCCTCGTTCTGTCAGACAGCTGGAAGGGATTACAATTACAATTTTTCTAAACACTTCCTCTCAGGTGTGGAATGACTTTACAGTAATTTACTGTCGAACGCAGCCAGTGCAGTTCAATTAGAGTTTTTTTCTCTTAAGCATACAATTCCTCAGCACTTATTTTCACATAAACGGGTACATAAATATGATAAACCACAGCAAAACACAAGAATATGAGGGGCATTGACATTCAATATGAAAAGGTTTTCCTAAAAACTTGAGTGTAAATCACCATTTTGACAGAAAGAGTCCAAAAATATTAAATTCTGATACTTTTTCTCACTCAGGGCTGAAACTTATATACACACAGGAATGTGGCTTTCATCTGTTTCCTCTGATCTGTGCGGAAAAAGAACAAAATCTCCCTGAAATAAAATCTTAATGTATCTTCTCTCCGGATCAACAGCACCTCCAGTGGCAAATAACACAGCAGCTTCACACTGAGATGGCATCCATTTGTCGGGAAAAACAACAAAGTCGACTTGTAGTAAAGCCTCCGTCTCTGCACGCTGCATGTGTGTGTGTGAGCGGCTGTGATGGTAAGGAAACCTGTAAAATAACACATGGCACCTGTAACATGACACTATTTATTGCAGGCAACCTTTTCTGACATCACAGCCGCCCTGATTATTTCAGCATGACAGAAGCTACAATTAAAAGGCTCCCTTGTGAGCCGCAGCCCAACCGTTTGCACCCATGACATACTCGCACCTCCCAGGGGGAGGCATAAATTGTCCTGGAGGGATGTCACCCACTGATATGAGTAGGCTGATGCAGTATGTGAGAGCGCAGGCAGTCTTATGTAATCCGTAACACCAGTGGCCCCCACAGCATTAACGCCTCAGCTGACGCAAGATGTCTGTGAACCTGCCTTTAGAGTCCGTTGATGCAATTCATGTTTTTTTTCTGCTGGCTATTAATGCATGAAATTCTTTGATAAAAAAAGTGTCCTGTGGCGCTTATACTGTAAAAAATAGTGACTGTTTACGGTTAATAATCATCAAAAATAATTATATGGATTCTTAAGGCCTATAAACATGTTAAATGTACGTTTCACCTCATAAAATGTCTGTTTAAATCAACATGCACTGTGTTCGTCCCGTTCTTATTTTAGAGCTGATTTCTTATGTTATAATTTGTATCATGTTAATCTGGTGCTGCACATGTGCATCCGTGCGTTGATGGCACACACACACACACACATATGAAGAAAAAAAAATGAAAAGCCTCATTCAGCTTTAACCACAGCAACATTAGAGCTCAAATATTCCTTAAAATGCTTTGAAAGTTGCATTAGTCTTTTATTTTGTGGCAACATGTGAGCAATAAAACAAGATGAAATCACAAAATCTGTTGTCCATTCTTGTTAGCAAATATCTACAAATGAACACATCATGCGGATATTAAGTTCTACATTCGCCCTCTTTCCACTCCAACTCCTGAGGGAAATTCCTGCCTCTCAAGTTGCTGAATATTCCACGCTGTGCAAAGCTTGATGCTAACTTTGTTGTTCTGTCATTTAGTGCTGAGCACAGTGAGTTTGTCAGAGCTCTCATAACTGAACCCAGCTGTCTGTTGTGTCTGAGGTCAAAGAATGGAGTCTGCAGGCCAGAAAACAAAAACAACCAGCGACAAGAAGCTACGAGACTCTGCTGAGTTTCATAATCGGTGATAATTCTCTGTTGGCTTGTAATAATGAGGGTCATGTGTTCATTTTATTCTTAGTTATGACAAACATTTTCATTTCAACTTAAAAGCACAGGGTCATATTACTTTAAGACCACTAAAATATAATACAAAACCTACACATCCACATGTTGTACATTTTAAAAGAGTTATTGGTCACTGTAAATGTTCCTCTTCCTGAGCAGTTAAGTGAATCCTTTCCAAGCACAACTTAAGAGAAGAGGGACAAAATCCAAAGACTTTATAGCTTTTAAAATGGGACTCAGTAGTCTAACTCAGAGAAAGTGGTGTTACCGTCCCCCCCCCCCCAATAGCCCAGTAAAGAAATACTGTCCAGAGAATAAAAGGAATATCCAAATGTCTCCCTTAAACAGAAATATTTGTCCACTTCTGCAACAAAATCCAGTTGTACCATCTCTCTCTCTCCTGAGTTTAGAGGCGGGTCAGACATTTCTTATCAGATTTCAATTCTCTCTCACTTGATGTAATCTTCACACAGAGCAGTAGCTTGGGACATTTTGGTGAAATATCACCTCTCAAGTCGTCCTGGGCAGAGAGATGATGCTCAGCTTTCACCGCACGGGCTCAAATATCATCTCTGTGTGTTGCTGCAGCCGTCTGGCCAGACCGCCGCTATGCTCTCCGAGCTCCAGGCTTGATTAAACCGCCGATAGTTGATGTCAGTGTTTTTCTAAACCTTTTTTTTTTTTTTTTTTTTCCACCACTGTCAGATCCTGAGACGTATGCCAGATAATCACAGCGGTCTGTTGTGATCAGCGTGATTTACTGCATTTAAAATACATTTTAATAATCATGTGGCCTCTGAACAAAGAGCTTCACTGGCAGTGGCAGGAGCAAGGACCCTGCTGTGGGAAAATGGAGCAGTTTCATAATGAGAGATTCTTAATTTTGTCCATGAGATGCCACTTTTCTATGCCTTTCCAGCTGATGTGAGCCCACTCGCTTTTTTTGTCTCTTCAGTACAGTATGATGACTCACTTTTCATCAGTTCAGCTGTTCGTCTGGGATCTTAAAACTAATCCACAACTCTCATTTTTCATTTTCATGACAGCTTAAAGTGAAAATAAACTGAAAACACCTGTATAACATCAGTGCTGGCCGTGTGGTCGACGCCTCAGCCTCAAGCGTGTGCAGTGGACGGAGTTTTACGAGTGGAAAGGTTTTCGATGAGGAGTTCTGCGGGTTGCGACCCCTGTCATTTACCAGCACAGGTAAACACTTTGACGAGGAGCTGTGAGAGGACGCAGCACACCGAGAGGCAAAGTTCATGATGACATTAAGTCTATACAGGGCGAGGAAGTGACTTTGAACGCGGACTCTGCTGTAGATCGATGGGTATGTTAGAGTGGCCTTAACGGAGGAAACAGTGAGAGAGGAAGGTAGTTTTTCACATTTTACAGTGATTGATTCCATATTTTTTGCTATTTTTCTGAGGTTTATTACAGTAAACTATTAAATTATTTACAGGTAAACAATTTAAAGATTAATCCGGTATGAATGTTTGCAGCTCTGTTAAAAGATGTGTGTTATTTGATGATTTATCAGCTCAGCCGGTGACTTTTACTTTATAGTCATATAATCTGTGCATTTTATATTCATACAGTAACTTTTTTATACTGACACGACCTGTGACCTGATGCAGAGCAGAGGCTTCATGAATTTTAAGTGTCCCTGTTCAGGAACAAGCTCTGGAGTCCAGAAAAGGAATTTGTCACATCTGGTATTGAGATAAGATAAGAAATCCAGCTTCTCCATATGAATCTGTATGAGAGTTTCACAGCCAAAAAAAGCTAAACGCATCCTGCACTGAAGATGTTAACAGGAATATGAATATATTTTGGTGGACAGTTTATTCAAAAAGAAAAAAGAAAAAAAATCCATAAGCTGCTGTGAGAATTGAGGCCTGCCAAACTCTCGCAGGTGGAGGTGTTACAGTGTGATTAACAAGCCTAACGCTGCAGAAAGGTGTCGATTGAACTCAGATGTCGAGGTTACAGCCTGTAGCTGCATCAAGGAGGCTGAATGAAGTTCTAAGAATTACTGGGATTAATTTATTTTTAATTATTAACTTTAATCCCAGCAAATTGGGTGCCGGCAAACCAGACTGCGTCAATCAATTTGTTCCCTCTGACTTCATATCATTGTTTTCAGTTTCTGTTCTAATTAGTTCTCTCTTTTTTTTTTTTTTATAATACTTGTGTATGTACTTATGGAGTCAAATGCATTTAGTTCCACTCATGCATTTTAAATAGATGGAACTGTTTGTGAGGTTCATGTTTGTCATTGGGCCTCATTTAAAGTAACACACACTGTTAGAGGACGTTCTGTCCATCATTTTGAAGACATGGATGCAGAAAACAAGGATTCCTTTATGTGCTCTGATGGTGATAGATAGATAGATAGATAGATAGATAGATAGATAGATAGATAGATAGATAGATAGATAGATTTGTCCTTTACAGCTTTACAGCTCCACCTGAGGTCAAAATGACCCCAATTTGCTTCACTATAGAAATATCACACCAATAATATTTATGTGAAATAACTGGAAACTAAATGTAATCAGATGTAAAGGACGGTCAGTACACTTTTGGGTGCTAATATGTGTTGTACTTGAGATAAAAATGCAATTTTTGTTGAAGCAAAGTACACATATCTTTATTTTACATGATGAACAAATCAATTTACCAGGTGAAATTAAATAGATAACTTGTAATATTTCAGGGAGACGTTTGTTGACATTTTGATCTGATGTTGTTTCTCAGTAGCAGGAGTTTATTCTTACAGTTCTTATGTGTTAAATGTATTCAAATGATAATGCTTAAAGGATTTTAATCAATAAATGATCCAGGCTGCTTTTTTCTACCAGACTGACAGTGACTGATAAAGTCAGTACACTTAAAAAAAAAGATCCTTTTTTTTCCTCCCGGTGACCAACAGCCAACGTTTTCAGATAATAATAATAAAAAAAAAAGCATGACGGATATAATTTTCAGACTTCTATTTTGTGCTGCAACATTAACAGACGCTGCTTGTCAGAGCTACTTTCTTCCCACTGTAAGCCTATTACTGTCCTTTTTTTTGACAATCCATCGGCAGTGTCAACTTAATTCGCTTTTGTCACCTCAGCTGATGCATGACTCCTCTGGAAAAAAAAAAATGGTTGACTCATTTTGCAGCGCGGCGCAACACACATGTAGTGTTGTTTCACCCACGTTTTATTAATGGCGCTAATTCCTATAACAATATTTGTGTCACCTTCACTTTTTTTTTTTTTTTTAAGTTCAATAAGCACTTGTTTAGACATGTTTGCTAAAGGAGAAGAGAGGATTAAAGCTTGCCAATCAAATAATTCCACAGCTTCTAAATGATAGAACTTGATAATAAACTGTGTTTTGGCATTTGCTGTAAAACTTCACTTCGGGGTCTTAATCTCTATTAGCATGTCGTTTTCAAAGGCGAGGGGCTCTCTGGCTAAATCCTCACCACATCCAGCTTGTTTATCTTTCCCCTGACAGCTTTGTGACTTTGAATCTCCGTCCCTAATGCGATGCTCCGGGGTGCATTGTCTGCAGATAGATGGGGGGGATCCTCAGGTATTAAAATATGCCTCCTGAGTAAAGAAACGTATAAATAAATTAAACACAAAGACGCATGAAAAATGGAGGATGAATAACTAAGCAGATGAAAACAGACTTAGAGCTGTTAAAGATGAAGATAGCACAGAGAAGAAAACACCTGACAGCAAACACAGAAAGCATTTGATTTCCTTACATTTCGGTTAAATAATAGCCTCATAGACTTATTTTTTACCAGGAATGTGTTCGCTAACCGGGTTACCGTTTGATTTGGTGAGAATTTTTTAAGGTTGAATCCAACACACTTGCTTTAGTGCAGCAGAAATGTTCCCAACATTGTTCCTCGATGCAGGAAAGCATCACAGCTGATCGTCTAAAAACTGGATTTTCCCTCCCATCAAAGCCGACAGATCATCAGTGTGACAGTGGGACAGAAATCTTTCTAACAATCAGTCATGTGCCGCAGTCAGCATGTACACGGAGCTAAATTCAGAATTTCACGCGCCGTTTCAGCTGATAAAGAGGAGGAATGTCAGCCGTTCAGCTGCTCGCACATGAACTTGCTAAATGAAAGAAAGGACGGGAGGGTGGCAAACATTGTTACTGTAACACTGAGCCCGCCCCCCCTGCTGTGCTCCCAACATCACAGTGCTTTAAAGCAGCAAATATGCAGCCGGCTGCTAGTTTCCCTTTGGAGAGAGTCAATCAGTAGTTGAACAGTCAAGGCACATGAAACTGTGAGGCTTTTTTTTTTTCTTTTTTCCATTTGAAAGAAAAGAAAGAAGTCTTTTGATTTGTTACCTAAAATCAACAGTGTATTGCAGCATAGCTCCGAAACAGCTCAAACAGGAGACAACTGCAAGCTGTGCATGAAAGCCTTGTTGCTAATAATCCATGAGATACTGAAACTAATTCATAAATAAGGTTTTATCTTGAAGTTTTTTCCTCGGTAGAGTAAATATGAAGATGCAGTAAGCAAGCTGGTAAGATCAGCTCAGCACAAAGACTGAAAACAAGGAGACACACCGGCCTGCTGACCAAATGTCACACAGTGCGACTGTAATCACCTGCTCACTCATTATCTCATGTGTTTAGACCAAAACTGCTGGACTCTTGGCTGGACTTTCTCCAGTCTCCACTATAGTAACCTGAGGGGCAGGGTGACTCCAGAGTCTGGGTAGCTATTAGTGAGCTTTTGAGGTGCTGGTAGACATTTTCTAATGCTTACCAGTCTTTGTGCTAAGCTAAGCTAAGCTAAGCTACCAGTCTTTGTGCTAAGCTAAGCTAACAGGCCGCAAAGAAAGGCTTATCTCAACAGGTTAGTTTTCAGATGAAACCCCTAAAGAAAAAAACAAATGTTAAAACTTAGATCAAGCCTCCCAGATGTTGGAGGCCCTCTCACCCACAGAGTGCAGCCTGCAGGACAGAGTGGAGAACATCCAGGTTATCAGAGGAATGCAGTGAGAGAGAAGGATGGAGAAGATTGGATAGGTGGTGATGCACAAAGGCTTAAAGATATTTATAACAAGAAGTGCTTTAAAAGAAATGCAGACCCTTTTCATCCCTGCAAAACATACGTCCCTTCACTTTGCTCACGATTTCTCAATAGACAAAGACAGATACTTTATCAGCTCCTGAATTGGAAACATATTTATATCACCTAAAGTGAAGTGACGGTGTGGTTTGAATGGCAAGATGTGGGTGGTGAGACACTCGTCTTCACAGAGGTCAGGATGCAACCTTGCCCCCCCCCCCCTGTGAATACACACACAGACAGGGAGGAGACTTGGCTTGCAGTTATGAGATCAGAAAGAAAAAAAACTACAGAAAAATGTGTTGTTTTTAAACGATGCAAACATGCTAAAATTATAACAAAGAATATGTTCATGTAGGCTGGAGGCGAAAGAGATGCGCTTTCATTTATTCTTTTATGATATTCTCAGAGTGGGTAGTGCTTTATGAAGCGGCCTTGTAATTTCTTCAGGTTGTCATTGGTCAAGGCTTTCCTGTCAAGAGCAGAAATTAGCTTCATAGCGCAAATGGGAGAATTAAACGACTTCTAATTACCTTCTATTCTTTAACCTTGATTGAGGAGACCATGTGGTGACTCAGTATCATTCTTTTTTTTTTTTTTTTTGATATTTAAAGGAACCTGCTGGAAGCCTAAAAGTATGTTTTACCGCCTTTTGTGTTTGCGTCTGAATAGTTCAAACACAAAAGACACCCTCAGATACCAAGCTTAGCACAGCGCGACAAGGCGAATATTAAAAAAAGCACAATTTCAACACTCTCAGTGATTCTGTGCATCCTCTGTTCTTCAATTCTTCTTCTTTTTTTTTTTCCAGAGGTGCTGGCACAGATCCAAAGCATCCCCCATCTATGCTTTGTGAAAAAGGAATGAGGGTTTGTACCGTGCGGAGTCAAGGAAAGAAAAGTTCCATCCCACATTGTCTGAAAGTTAAAGCTGCACACTGCCTACTAAATAGCACTGTACGTTGCAGGAATACAAAAAAAAAAAAAAAAAAAATACAATCCATCCATAGGACGCTGTTAACAGCTGCAGCAATTAGTGTCTGTCTTTTTATTTTTCACTTGATCTCATCATGTGAAGAGTTTTGAGCGTGCAGAGTAGGAATAAAACACAGCTCTGAGGTAAAGTCGTAGGTGGGATGGGATGCAGCCGCTGCACCACTGGGAAGTCAAGCAGAGCTCTGAGGTCAAGAGAGCATTTAGTACTGCCCTCTGGTGGAGGATCAAATGAGCTTTGATGACCACCCATCAAGCCTCTTTGCCTGCACACACTTGAATGTGCAATTGCAATTATTATAATGAACAGATTGTTGCGAAGGGGGGACAATCTACTGTCGTTTTTCCAATAAAAAGCATCCGATGAATGCATGACTCACCAGGAATCTGTTCCATGGGAAAATTATCACATTAAATGCTTCCGGTTCACAGAATAAATACTTTTAGTGTTGTTGGGGGGACATTTAAGTGCACATGGAATGATTCAACCATGTCAACAAACACTGGAAATTAAGAGTCATTTCCGGTGTGCTGTTTCTCACGCAGGTCAAACTGTGATGGTCAGAAATGCAGGGTCGACCTCAGGGTCTCTGGGAAAAAGACAGTGCGGGATTCTTTTGGATGCTTTCGATGCATTACAAGCATCCTGTTTTTATTTCAGGCATGTGGGTGTAATTTCATCACTCTGCTGTGAAAAAAAAAAGGTTTTAATCACCAAATGGTGACTGAATGATTCAGAGACAATGATCTTGTCTCACACGGACCGTGTGACTGCTGCATAAAGAGATGTGTGTTCCCATAGTAAATGAAATGCCTCACTACTTATCCTTATTCCTGACTATTTGCAAAGGACAAGCTGCTTCCTTCCTAAAAAATCCCACAGCAGCTCATAATTTTAGTGACATTTAACAGTGAAATATATTTTCATGCCAGCAATCAATCTGCAAAAGGTTGCCTACTTCTCAAAAGCTGCCTTTCTTAAAGGAATAGTCCGGGTGTTTTGAAGTGGGGTTGCATGAGGTACTCATCAATAGTAAATGTGTTACGGTTAATTACAGTAGATAGTCAGCACACATTTTTGCTGCAGTCTCTATGCGCAGTGCACCGACTATTGATAAGTAAAACCCCTTTAAAAAAAAAGAGAAGAAATGATCTCTTTAATTTGTGAGCCTTGTAAAAACATGTGGCAGGCCATTCACATCCCAACAGTCTCAGAGTGATCGGGGATGTTCTGGTAAGTAGCAAGATTATGCAAAGTGCAGTGTGAATGGTGTCTAAATCACTATTTTAAAATGAACCGAATGGCTTCTTGTGCACTCCTGTCAGACCTGGATGCTTTAAATTATACTGATGGTGAAGTTTAAAAAGCAGATTTGTTAACGAAATGATCCCCCGTGCAAAGATGGCTGTCCATGCATCGGCATGATGCACATGTACATATGTGGGGATGTGTGGATATGTGGATATGTGTGTATGTGTTGTGGGGAATCAACACTGACTCTTGTATCCCACCTGCCTTGTAACACAGCTCTATGAATACACCAATGTTAGCCTTTTTTTTAAAATTTATTTGTGAGTTATGGTGTTTTTCCCACCAGACCCCAGCTGTCTCTTTCTGGCCAAATTGCCACATCCTTGTCTTTTTTTCTCTCTCTCTCCCTCTCCCAGTCTCTTCGTCTCCTTCTCCTCAGTGCACCGGGGCCATTGTAAAACACTGGCCTGAGTCCCAAGCCCTCAGGAGGCTCAGGGGCTCAGGGTTGACTGATCGCTGGATTTCACCACAGGCTCCAAGAACGGGGATTGTTCAAGAAGCTTTTCCTTCCCACTGAGACCCCTGTGGATTAAGGATTCCTGGCTTCTGTTGCAATAATAAGGCCTCACACACTGCCAAAAGAAAATACTGCAGCAAAGCTCTGCACTGCTTCAACTGCAGATGCTGAGCACTGCAACATTTTGCACCTTAAAGTTTATTTTTCCACTTAAAACTTCTATATATGTTTTTTTACCTTTAGCAGATCTGATTCCTGAGACTGTATGACGAGAATTTGTATGTTTATTATATATATGCCACTACACATGCCATGTTGGAATATCTGTGCCATAAAATTGATTATATTATAAAAGTTACATAAATATTAATTGCAATACTTTGGATTTAATACTCTCTGCATGGTTTTAAATTGGCCTTACTGTATTAATAGTTCAACAAACTCCATGTAATTAGATAAACAGGAGTCATTCCCAGATCTCTCTGCTTCATTAATATCATGGAATCTTTTGATTTTTATGGTTTGCACCTGCACGGAAAACCAAAACACAAAACAAAGACATTGGAATGTAATTAAGGCATTATTTCTAGCTGGAATAATATTTCCAGTGTAAAATGAAACACCTTGAGTGAGCAGAAGCAGATTGCAGCTCAGACTCCCTCCCACAGACTGACACCAGTGTGTATGTACATATTAACAAAATCGGTGCCTGCATACATTACATACGCAGGCGCCAACAGCAGCTTTGCAGCAGCTTAACTGCTTCGGCAAAGATACATATGTTTCCCGCGTCCCTCTTCACAAGCACTTTATTACTCACTTAGCACTCTCAGCTGAGTGCCAATAGGTTGAATCAGAAAGCAAGAGTGAGCCAAATGCTATAAAAACGACAAATTGTGGCAGCAATAAAGATAGTAAGATGAAGGAAAGGAGGCTGGATCTAAGGATGCAGGGAAAAATCTATACGAATTAAAAAGACAACGATTTTTTTCTGTATATAAAGAATGAAAACCCGAGTTCTTGCATCTTCACTGCTAATGTTTCCCTACAGCAGAGAGGAAATTAGATGGACATTTCCGATCCCTGCAGGGCTGCAACAGCATTCACTATCTTTATAATATTTTAAAAAACAAACCTCTTTATAGGTAAAAAATACACCTCAATGAATCTCAATTTATAAAGAATATTTGACAAAAGATATTTGAAATGAGGTTAAACGATCTGAAAATCTGCTATCAATATGTAATCATTAGCTCCACCAAGTGAATTAGTAAAAATGTCCAACTAATAACACACAAGTAATCTCTTTTGTAGGTAAAAATAATGTCAAAATGGTTCTCATGTCTTTGGTATTTAGAGATTTATCACAATACTCCTTTACTCTTCAAGCATCTGAATTGATCCATAATTGGATCAACTATTAACATTGTTTCAGTGTTTCTTTGCTGCCCTCCATAGTTTTGCTGCTAGCTTACATGCTACTGTCTCTTCAGTTATCTTGCCTGCATCTGATATTGGTGATTTTTTTTTTTTTAAATCTCAGTGGATGCTGTTTGATAGTTGCTTCAGCAGGTCAAAGTGCAACACAACAGGTCCTCATGCTTGTGGGAGGGAAACAATGATGAGAAAGCCAGAGTGAACTATTTCAAAGTCTGTGTCTCTTCTGGGGGTTTTGCCACAAATTACCAAAATAATTTGATCAGCCGTAAACAAAAAAATATCTCTATCAAACTTGACAAAAAAAAGAATATGCTGCTAGGGTGCTGACTTGAGAAACAGAAATAACAAAAAAGTACAATATGCAGCATACAGAGAGCACAAAAAATTTACATAACAGATGTTCGTTGTTGTAGAAAAAAAAAGAAAAAAAGCAGTATAAATATGACACAAGAAGAGATGGAGCAACCAAGACTGAGATTGGGATGACACTGCCAGCCGCCTCTACATGGTGGGCTCCTTATGTGATGTTGATTGGCTTAGGTACAGTAATAGTACTTATTGCTAATTGCATATGCAGGCGGCTGCCAGTGGGCTGCAGTTCCAGATGGCTCTCTGCGGTGTTTTTGACGCCACAGCCTTATGCATGCAAATTAGTGGCAGAAGCTGACCAACATTAGCTCTTTATGGAAGTCAGATTCCATTAACGCCATTGATTATATTATTGTAGAGTACCTCAAATAGCCATTGCCCCTTCATCATCATTTTGTCCATCTAGCCTCACCGTGAAGCAGGAGAAATTCATCAGCGTCCCGGGCGCAGTTATGAAAGCTCAAATGAAGCCTTCCGGAGCCAGAATTTGAAGTCTGAAATAACTGGTTAATACAAAAAGGTGTAATTTAATGCAGATGAAGACTATGAACGTCAACGGCAAAGTAAATGACAAAGTTGGACAGTTCGATAGCGACCGCTGACATGACCGGATGCTAAACCCCTTCAGACTCTCAGGAATTCGTGCACTGCCAGTTAATTAAATGTAACCCTCGACGGCTAAATAACGCCGATACAGCCACTGAGATTCTCCATGCTGAGGCTTTCAGAATGGATTGATTTTTTTTTTTTTACTGGGCTCCATCAACATGAGCGGCGAATTTTAATATAAGCTGGTGTGAATATAACGAGACACCACTTCCATCGCCACAATAGCAAGGATTACTGAAGCCTACTTTCCTGATCTCCCTAAGGTCAGAGGAAAAGTAATTGCTGGACTTTTGCACTTGATAAAACCAAGCCAGAGACAAATGGACGGCCTCCATGGTCTCGCCTCAAAGTAAAACTAGTCAATAATTCCTCTGTTAATCCTTTCTCCTTGCTTTGAGATCTCTAAAGAAGGACTTGAAAGACAATTAAGAGGAGGTGGAGAGGGAGAGAGGTGGATCTTTATTTTTCTCCCGAGAGCAGACAGAAAGAAAACACCACACAGTTGCCTTGCATTTTTATTTTATTTGGATTGCGATTTACTGGCATTAGGTAGTTCTGCTTTCTACTGTAGACATGTCAAACATCACACAGGCCCACAAACAGGTTCCTTTTCAGAGGCTTTGGGCCACTGTGGAGATCTTATTCTACTTTCTAATGACTGCAAAGTAGTATTGATTGCATATTTTCATCAGGGATTCCCATATTGACTAGACTTATTTAACCATCCGTCAAAAGCAGAACTTGTTTGCAGATGGAGATAAAAGAGCTGCAGGTGTGAATATTTGGTAAGTATGTGCAATCAAATATAAATTAATATACACTCAGGCAGCCACCAAAAAGAGTCTCAATGCCAGTGGCTGCAAACAAAAACAACACGAAAAGTAAAGAAAAGCAAAGTTATTATGGTTTTCTAGCTGATGTCAGAATATCTGCACAGTTCTTAAAATATTGGTATTTTAGATTGTTTCTTTTGAGGTTTTTAATAACCTGAAAGTTCAAGGTAATCATTTTTATAGCCTGGTATTGATTCTCAAAAAGGTATTAAATAGAAAAAAATCATAAAATGTCTCAGGCACATGTAAGCAAACAGGAAGGGGCATCTCAAACTGACTGGGTTGGACTTGCTTTTGTAATGACATGGTGATATATGTTGACTTGTTCTGTTGAGCGTTTATTTCTTATCAGTAAAAAAAACTTATATTGCAGAGCATCAGCTGGTATCAACCCTTTAACAGGGTACTACTGAAAGCAGGGAACGTCACATGTCTGACAAACTAAGAACCTAAATCCAAACTGCAACTTCAAATTTTTGGAAATGGCAAATTCTCCTCAACTATTTGATAAAGAAATTACACTTAAACCACTTCTATTCTTTTGTTTAGGTGACCTTTTTTTGAGTTGTTTTATTACATTTTTCTCTTTTATTTTGAAAGCATTTTTATTCTACTTTTACTTTTACCCAATGGTTGGGTAAAGATTCATGGTTCAAAGATTCATGCCTGAACCCTAAAAGACCTTCAAATGTACCACCCAAACCGGAACAACACCTGTTTATTATTTAACCTGGATCTCAGGCTCATGCAGAACTGACCCTAACTGAGAAACATCAAACTGGAAACCTGCCAGGAAACACAAACCTGATTGGTTCAGAATTTACCGCTGAATTCTCTGAACAAGTTAATGTTCACTAACAAGAAGTCAGAAGCAAACTTAGTGTCTTATCTAAAGTAATGCAGCCCTCCCCCTCTGTGTCTGGCTCTGATGCATATAACCCCTCCTCCTTAAAGTTAATAACATACATCCAGGTTTTCCTCATTCCTCTCTTGCTGATTGAAACGGCATGACTAATTTAAGCATGACTCATTTCAACTGAAAGGTCCACTCACTGTCACGTTGACAGATGATGAATGTGACTCATTTAGAATAACTGGCCAGTTTTGTTTTATCCGGCATAATAAAGATAACTTAACCTTCGTGCCCCTTTTTGAACTACCATGATGAAGTTTTCCTGCTCTTTGCCACAGCTGCTAACGTTAGCATTGCTAATTTGCCATCACCCGTGTGCTCTGAGACGAGTCGGACCTCTGCTCTGCTCTCTCTGACCCCCCTCACCTGAACAGAAACGCTCACCTGCCGGGGGGTTTTGAACCACCTTGTTGCCACACATTAACCGCAATGTTGCGAGTTGCAAAACACACGGCGCTTCCATCATTATCAGCGCTGTGCAGTCAGCCATTACACGTTATGTTACAGACCCAGGTGCTGCAGTAATGAAACAGCACCTGATTGACCATATAAAACATGGATCCAAACCCATGGGGGTCGAATCTCTTGTCCCAGGGTCTGGGTGGACCGGAGGAGGCCACCTAATTCATGCAGGCACATGCTCGGCCACACATCAATGTCATCTTTACCTCCATGCAGCGTGTACTCTCAGTGTCCTTATGCCCTACAGCCTTGTGGTCCAGGCTTTCTGCAGTGCATTGTCTGCACCGCTGACAGCAGCGACCGAGCTGACTTAAAGCTGTAACGCCAGCAGCTTATTATTCATGCAAGAGGTAAAAGTGAGGGCACATATTTCATAGGTGCAAACCTATAGAACAGGTAGCTATGACAGAAAAATCCATTTGTGTTATGGCTGACAAGAAAAGGATAAATACCATTCCCCCATAAGGACATTTTGATTCTTTAAAACGAGATGCTGATATTCAGGGTCAAGGTCTTTACATTTCATTCAAGAATGAAAAGCGGGAGAGCAAACTCACTTTGGGATAATCATGTTCGAGGCATTTACAGAAACACAAAACATTCTCCGCTTTGGAGAGACAGAAAGGAAGACAGACACAAATAGACAGAGTGTATGAAAGGACATTCGAGGGCAGGCAGCGCTGGCAGACTGAGCTTAGCAAGAATCTCAGGAGGAGCATCTTAAGTCTCTGAACTGCTCAGATATTAGGAACTGAAACCGTGGTTTGATAATTACAGCTAGTGGGAAACATAAAATCCATTTGCGTCTTCCTCGACTCATTAAGGATGAAAACAATAAGATGTCAGCGAACATAAAACCTTAAATATACCGTGTTTAAATAATAAAAAATATATAAAATGCAGTGTTCTTATAATCTTTGTAAAGCTTATACTGTTTTATATTTTGCACAATGATTGTAATTTATACTCTGATACTCTTGAAAAGCTCCATTGTACATGTAATGAAGTGCATCAGAAAGTAAAAAAAATGCTTACATGATATTCAGGTTTAGAGAGTAATAGAATACATGAAATGGCATTGGGTAATAGCATAAAAAGGTAACTTCTGTTACAGTTACAGAAAACAAGATATGATCAGATTATAGACACATGGTGTAAAAACAGCAACTGTAATAGATTACAGTTTTAAATCAGGGCTGCCACCTCAACAAACGCAGCATAATAAATGAATCTGTGGTCTGTAAGTAACTGAGAGTTACAGTGATGAATGTACTGTGTATGAAGTGTTGTGGAGGCAAAACCAAGTGCAACACCGGACCAAAAGGGTGATGATGGAGGGAGAGAGTGAGAGACAGAATGGACCTGGGTTGTTCAGGCCTCAGTGCAGGACACCAGGTTTGATGGCTTCGTCCGTCTCGACCTGCAAAAGAGAGAAACCCCAGGACAGAAAGGAGGAGCAGTGACAGAGTCAAAGACTGTCACAACCACAAGAAGCCAAAGACTGCAGCCTCAGAAAGCGCTCCCAGCCTCAGCCTCCCATCTGTCTGAGGCAGTGCGGTCAGTATAAAGATGTACCCGTTCAGATCTCCACGCCTGTCTGCTCCTGTTTCAGAAGGGAGAGACGAAAATAGAGGCAGTCCAAATTCCCCCTCAGGGCAGATCTGGACGGTGGAGTTCAATAGACGCAACACTAATTGGCTTTACTTTCCTTTACATTCTTTGTGACACAAAAAAACTCCGGGGCCGTCCATACTCTAAAGGGGGAGCTGTTGCTTAAGGTTCAACATCTGCTGACCTCATAATCAGCGGATCGCCGGGCAGGAGTGCAGGACAGTGTTGGTCTGCTGAGAGACAGCTTGTCACACCACAGCTCATGGGAGCTCAGAGACCTCATTTGCAATCAGACTGTTGGAGTTTAGGCACTTAACCTGATGGAGACAGTTCAACAGCTCGCCTTGGGGGGGGGGGGGGGGGGGGGGGGGGGGGGGGGGGG